>JAJHPF010000017.1:6915685-7225685 GCA_024447775.1 Carex cristatella
AGGCTCTCTGCACAGAAAATACAGAGCATTGGAAGAGGTTACAATTGTCATGTAGAATCCCGCTTGTAGTGATGTAGAATATCTCATCATACCTCATGTTTTATATTTCCATTTTCATAGTCTAAATTGTCGATCCGAACCACTCAATATGATATTCATCCTAAATATGCTTGAGAAGAAACTTTATAATTTTTGAAATTTTTTTACTATTTTTTAAGAAATGAAAAAATTTGCTTTCAGATGAGTCATTTGCAAAGCAAGAAAAGATTTGCTTCGCCCAACAAATCTAATAACCTATCTAAGTATCTAACAGTGCGTCAGTGCGTACAGTAGTAATTAGAAGAATATATGTTCAAACACAGCAAAAGGTAACACGTGAGAGAGAGATTACCAGCTCCAACTGCCTTGTTCTCATCCAGGATTCGAGCTGCCTCAGTAGAAGGTAACACGTGAGAGGCGCTTAAAAGTAAGAAAAGAATGCAGAAACCAGAAAGAGCCCTCGTTGCCATATCGGGAACGGGAATAGACTATCTTGTTTTTATCTGTGGTACACATATGAAATGCTCAGCTGTTCCTATATATAGACGAGTGTGTGAGTTAGGACAAATGTTGTAAAATGCAGTGTTCTTCATGAATGCAGAAAGTCACTGCATACCGCATATGAGGTATGTAGCTGCATAGTGTATTTAAATAATTGATACTCAGTGATAGAATCACATGATATCAGATACAAATAATTACATTATTAAAAATCAATATGTCTCTTTAAAATGAAAATATGCAATTTTCATGCAAAACTGCATATATGGGACTGCATGAAGATTTTCTTGCAGAATCGAATTGCATAAGTATATACGGCCACATATGCAGCTGTATGAACCGCATTTTACAACACTGGTTAGGACATTACCTACTACAAGGCGGTTATATATTAGTACGTGGTATTTGTAATCTTGACAATAATTCGCATCTCTTAGTTTTGGCATGAGGAAATCCTCACTCCAATTTGTCAAATAATTATACTTTTTTTATTTTTTTAATAATTAATGAATTTAATGTTTTTGTATACTATCATATGCAACAGTTATAAAACTTATAATTTTCTGAGGCCTCTTTCAATTGATTTGAAAAGTATTGTAATATTATATATAACATTAGTGAAAAGTAAGAAGGCCAAACAAAGTGAAAACTACATCACTAAGAAGCAAAACAAAACAAATCGGTTATATACAATTCATCCAAATCTGATCAGATTCTCTTTTTTTTTTGTTTTGGATAAAAGTGGGAGAACCCACCTATTTCATTACGAAACAATAATAATTCGGTTACAAAATTCGACAATAAGATGCCTCAAACATGTAACTAATACCAGAGAGTTCACAACTCCATCAATTAACAAAAGAGAATACCTAATAATAGCTATTAGCAACAGTCTAATAATAGCAGGAAAAGTAAAATACTACAGTTATTACAACACATGAGATTGAGAGACGGTAGATTGAGAAAGTAGCCTCGGGCTTTTCATATTGATTCCAAACTAGCCCCTCAAAGAGATCCGAATCTCAGCATATCCATAATAGCCCGTAAGGGTTTTAGTGAGGTCCTTGAGAACATGGCCCTATCAGTCACGTCATGTCCAAACGTAACTCGCGTGACTATTTAATAATAATTTATGTTAGTTTATTCAAAATTCACCAATTTTATCAATATCTAATGGTTCTAATTACATGTCCAGTATTAACTTAAACTAAAATTTAATTTCTCATCCGGACGACACAATCTCATTGAGTACTTTCTCCCAATCCAATCTGATCCTTTTATAAGTTTCTAGTGACTTCGAATTTTTTTATTTGAAGAGGTGGAAGTAAAACTTGATTTCTCCAAAATCCGGATAGCAACCGCACACTGGAAGTTGTGAATAGAGTGGAAAAAACGTGTCATGTCATGCCGTGATGTGATTAACACACTGTGATTTTGGTCTCGTCCCGTGCTGTGCGGTGACCAATTAAATTAATTTTTTACATACTGTACCGTATTGTGATTAGATCTTTCACGTGACATGTTGTGTCATGCTAAAATTTCAAAAGATAGTCTCAGCAAGCGAATAATCATGATACGAAACACGCACGTCAAGACACATGCGTGCGTGTAGTAACCATGACAGAGCCGGTTCCATTCTACCACTCTAGTCGATAACAGAGAAATAGAATTCGCTGGCTCGCTGCAATTCTTTTCATTTGTTTACTTTTTCCTATTTTTCTCCATTTTCATATCCATGGATATCTCCATTTTATTTCTTTTAATGCATACACCCGTACAAATTATTAATGTATGCTTTCATGTATTAACTGATTTGAGAAATAACCTCATGAAACTAGCAAACCATTCATGCTTTCATTTTTTAAATATTAATATATCTACATTCATGCATGATTTATCTACAGAAGTGCTGAAATCATATCAAAGATTTAATAGAATTGAGAGTGTCGTATTTATATTTAATGAAAACATCCGTATATACAAGTCCATATAAAAATTCACATATACTGTAGTAAGCGGTGATTTTTTTTCGCATACTGCATGAAAAATTAATGAAAACAAAACAAGCCTCATCCATTTCTCACATATTTCCAATGTTAGTAAAAAAACTTCAAAATATGACAGTATAATAAATTCTGAATTGATTGTACGTTTGATAGCACAAATTTTTTTTTGTCTCTATCTCGCATCTTTTCGAATTATTTTTATTTACCAAATATTTTTCTTCTTTGTTGCTTTTACGGAAGTGGACATTAATTTACTGATGGCAACTTAAAGTATGGATAAAAATTGTGGGACAGTTGACTAGAGGTCAATCGGAAAAAAACTAACAAATAATTCATTAGAAAAGCTATAGTAAGTAGTGCAGGCTTAAAGTGGACATTAATTTATTTTGATTTACTTTTTCTTTTTCTTTTTTGTTGCTTTGACGGAAGTGGACATTAATTTATTGATGGCAACTTAAAGTGTGTTGAAAAATTGTGGAAATCGTAATTGTGAGACCGTTGACTAGAGGTCAATCGGAAAAAATAACAAATAATCATATTCATTAGAAAAGCTACAGTAAGTAGTGCAGCCTATACGTCTGTATTAGTGTTAAATTAATTAGGAAAAAAAAAAAAAAAAAAAAGAATTCGCTAGAAATTTATTTTGATTAGATGTGCTAAAAAAATGTGTTACTAGATTTATTTGTTTGTTGCAAAATAAGAATAAGTTAGAATAGGTTTTTTTGCTATTTGTTTTTATTAAAATAGTAAAATTTCACTTTTTTTTGTAAGAATAGGTCATTTAATAAGACAAACAAGTTGGATTTCTTATTTTTAGCAAATCAAATCTAACTAAACACATAATATGCTATTCCGAGTGAGAGCTGCTAACAGTCCCGGGACACCAATCACCGGATTATTCTCGGATTTAACTGAAAAGTGTCTGTAAACTCTTTCATGAGATTATGTAAATTTCAATATTCAATTATGTAAACCAATTCAACGAATTATGCAAACATAACAACTTTGTATTACTGTGTGGTCCACAATAAACTTCCAGTTTAAGAACTTTAACCATTTTGATCGGGACCACTTGTAGACCTTTGACCAGGACCATTGGGACCACATGTAGAAGATCTCTAACAACTTTTAAAAACTAGTAACTAACAGGAACCACATTAAAATTCAATAAGCAGATACATGTAAACTAAAATTCAAAAAAAAATTCAAATTTTTTTTCAAATTTTTTTTTCTAATCTGCATCTAGATGCTACTTCCAATTATTTTGAATTATGTAAATTTTATCACATGTAGATAGTTTTCTTGAATACTGGTAAAAATTTTCAATTTTTTTTTAAATTGCATCTAAATGCTATATCTAATTATTTGGAATTTTGTAAAATTTATCACATAACTATGTAATTAGTTTCTTAAAATATTGTAAACGGTAAAGAAAAAAAAAAGATGTATCTTTAAAATATTGGAATGCTTTTGGGTTATATTTTATATTACTTTATCGTATTGGAATGTCTCTTTAAAGTATGAAAAATAAGAATAGACTGGAATAAAGATTCTATTCTAACTTTGCAGTTTACATAAAAATTTATAAATTTTTGAATTTATTTAGTATCAAGTCAAGCAGTCTCATTAAGTTAATTTTAATGTATTAATTTTTTTAATAATTTTTATTGCTTGACTTGATACTAAAATAACTTGAAAAAATAAAAAAATATTATGTAAACGCATTACTCATAAAGCAAATCAGTTTGAACAGTTTAGATTAATTAGTTTGAAGTCTATCCAATAAATTTTGAAGTTGGTATCATATGACATCGATGTCATAGTAAGTGGACTCAACAATAATATATAAGGAATCACATTTTAGTATCAATAAAAATAATTGTAGTTAGACAACAATAAATAAGGACTGTAGGATTCTACTATGTTTCAAATGCCAGTCAACTTCTTCTATATTTTCTAACATTATTAGTCAAGGACAATATCCAAATGACTCAAAAGAGCAATATAAAAGAGGTGATGAGACAATCTACTTAATTTAACTTTTGGTTTTTTATCAGAATTTTAGTGGAGAGTGCTAATCTATTAAAAAGTATAAAGATTGAAAGTTCAAAATTATTTGCCGGTTGACTCCAAGTCTACTAGCTAAAATGGAAACCGAATCTTCTGTCTTTCTGTGACAGAAAATTATGTCTTTAAAATTATTGACACGTGAGACTGGGATGAATTTTGAGGTAAAAATATATCTAATATTTAAATGTCTAAACTTACTCTGGACTCACGTGTTAGTAACTTTAGGAGTAGAAATTTCTTGCCCACAAAAATGCAGGTGATTCAGTTTCGGTAAAATGACAGAAGGAAAACTTGAAACAGAATTAATTCTTGAAATTCTTATTTCCAGCTTGTTAAAAAATCTATTTGCAACTTCAATACAACATATTAGGACATGACTCTAATTTTTTCTAAAAGATATTAATTCTTGAAATTTCCATTTTTCATAGTGATTGAAAAATAAGTCTACTTATTTGGACTTCGGAGTTAGTTGTTTTACTATCTTATCTATCAAAGACTAAGTACACGGACTAAAAAGTTTTTTTTTTCTTTTAGGGTTAGCTGGCAAGTGCAGTTAATCACTACTAGAATTCTAACTTTTTCCAAGGGGAGCATACCCTATTTCCAAGGGGAGGAAGGGCCCTTGAAAAAAAAATCGGGTTTGCTGACACATTTACCTATTTCCAACGGAAGTCCCATGGAAATAGCAGCGCATGGAAATGCCCGACGTCTGCCCTTGGAAATGGTTCTTATCCGCCCTTGGAAATACTTTTGTAGACCGAATACTATATTTTATTGAGATTCCATAGAAATAGTTAACCCCTAGTCCTTGGAAATAATATGAAAAAAGTGAGACATATTATTTCCATGAGACTACCGTTGGAAATGTTTTGTTATGTATGTTTATATTTTTTTATTATGAGGCTTATGGAAATGATGGAGCACATTGCCCTTAGATGTATTTTATTGATTTAGTCTATATTATTTTATAGTTAAACTTGTTATTTCCTTGAGCCTATCATTAGAAAAGTTTAAATCTTAGACAATAATATTTTTGTATATTAGAAATCTCTTTTGAATTTTGAATAAAAATATATCACAACAGAAACCAATATTTAATTAAGAGCAAGAAAAGAAATTATGAATCTTTATTTCATTCTTTTGTAATTGTATAGAGTGTATTACATCTCTCTTTTATAGCCCACGCAGTGGCTTGATACTTTTTGCATGCTCCCTCTCTATACCAATTTGGTACCAGCCCAGTAATCTTTTACATTTCCCATGAAACCATATTTACATAAGCACAATGAAATATAAAAATAACATGTAATAAGCATTGATCAACAAAGTGTAATTATCATACATTACCAAAATACCAAAAAGCATTGTAACAACAGTGCTAAAATGAACTTCTAAATATACCCAAAATATAACCACCACCACCCGTTAACAAAAATTTACAATCAAAAAATTAGTAGCATAATTCCAAAATTTGTAATTAGTACCAATCATCAGACCCAAAGTTGACTTGGTCTTGTTATGAGTTTTGTGTCAACAGGACGGCAAAATGATAAGCAATTACCGGCAAGAATAAAATTTAGATCCTTTGAAGCAATCCTGTAATTTGCACAAGGAAAAGAAGTGCATTAAAAATTACCATATATTTAACCATAAGAAACTAAAATATGTTTACAAGTCTTACAAGGCTTTCAAGGCAGAGTATAACTGAACTTTTAGTTGTCGCAGAACAAACAACAAACTTTATTCCCTTAATAAAAGAAGTAAAATAATCACTTCCGAATGAAATAAAATTACATTGAAAACTAAGTACCTGAAGAAGCTTATGGTAATAAGTAACATTATCACACCCTTGACTTCATCCATGAGTCTTAAGACACCAGGTCTCGACTTGACCTGAAATAAAAAGTGATTTACAAATATCTAATATATGAACTTCTTCAATATGTTTTAAAAGTGATTTAGTAATATTACCACACTCACAGTTCCAGATTTAATGATCTATTTGTATTATTTGCAGTACCTAGCCATTCAGAGAAGGTGTTAAGATAAAAGATGACAAAGTGACATTAATTTTTCACATCAACTCAATTACATCTGTCGATAGCAAGTTACTGTAGACTGAAGAACCCACATATGATTTCCTTTTGCTTAATCTCAGTTCAAGTTGTGCTTAGGGAAAACAAACTTAGTAAAAGTCAGGGGCCGTATTGTCAATATGTGTGCATTCTGCTAAATCCATTAGGAGGAGCTAACAATTAAATGTGCTGGTATAAAATATGGAAATAGAAGGTAACAATTTGGAAACTGTAAAATAGATTATCGTACAGATTTCAATACACATTAAACTAGAGTTAGGAAGGAAAGCACATACCAAACTAGAGTCCTTCCTTTCAATTTGGGAATTCGTCTTTTCGAATGCTAAATAACCTTCAGTCTAGGTGAGCAAAATTACTCATTTTGCGATTCTAGAAAAAAGATTTAAAATATAGACTCAAATCAATAATAATTGGATTACTGACCTCACACATAGATCCTAATAGGCTACATGGTATCCATACCCAATCTGGAAAGTCCAAACTAATTTCTTTCTACTTTTGAGAAAAGTAATTAGCTGAAGCATAGAAGTTGGATGCTGGAGGCCCATTCCAAGTGCCAATGGCTAGGGGTGTTCATTGGTTCGATTCAGTTAAAACCGAAATAAAATAGGTAAACCAAAGTTTTATTCAGTTTTCAAAAATAGAACCGAACCAACCAAATTAAGCTTCTCAACCAATTAAAACCGAACCAAAGTAAACACCAACCCAACCTTTAATTCATTAACCATTAACTAGAACAACAACCTAATCAACAAGGAGAACCACTGGTACAGGATTGCCCAAAATCGGTACAAGAGTTCATTTCATCAATTTATGCATCACTAACAAAGTAGATCATGGCATCAGTTCAGACTCTCATTTGAAGTCCATTTGACAGTTCAAAGGTTAAGCTCAAGGCTACCTTCATGAGCTGAGACTCAAAATAAAATCTTCTCTAATGTTTTCCTAACCAAGTCAAAACTAAAATCCTAAAAACAAGGCAAGCTGAGAAAAGAATTGAATGCCTTCTTGCTATTTGATGAAATGCTTGAACCAAAACAGTTCAAAATTGTAATCCAATTAACACAATTTCTCAAGATAATTCTAATTGTGTCCAGTGACAATTCCCAAATCAAAATTTAGGAACAATATACAGCTCACTGTTGGTGACCTACTCGATTGAACTTCAACCAAGAACAAAGAGAGATAATGAAGTTATAACAAGGTAGATCTCGAGAAGTGGTACCTACCAGGAAGTAGAAGTCGGAAGTGGCCGCAATGCTTCTTGGTATCGTGGCGCCGGACTGAGTGCAGCGGCTCCAAATATGCTTACCAGTGTCTTAGATCGCGCCAAGTTGCTTGAGAGAGGCGGCGACTGAGAGAGGCAGCGACTGAGAAGGCTGCGATTGAGAGGAGAGGGGCCTCGATTGAGAGGAGAGGTGCCGCGATTGAGTGGTGAGGGTTTAGGGTAGTTGGATCTGGTTCAGAGGAGAGGAGGTGGGGTGGTGAGGATCGCCGTGCTTCGAGGAAGAGATGTGGGTAAGCAATTCCTTTTAGTCGGCCAGGTTTTTTTAAAATTAGCCAAGTCCGAGAGTTACATCCTTCTCTCTGAATTGCATTTGCTTTGTACCTATCAAATATCTAACCTTCTCTGAGGTAACGTTATATAATTGGTTAGATCAGAACCGTAAAATTAGAGTGATTACGATTATTAACGAATCTCATGATTACAGGATGGTCGGATATAATCATAAATATTATGTTACCTCAGAGAGAAGGACCACCAGCAAATATAATATCAATGGACACATCCATTGGTGAATCATAACTCTTCAACCCCTATCGGACGATTCGCATATGTAATTGATGAAATTAGATTAATTTTGTACAGCAAATAATAGGAATAAATTTCCTAAATTATATTTTCTTAAACATTTACATACCATGTGAACGAATAATGTTTGAAATGGTCAGTTCCATGTAATTGCAACATTAATTGCTTTATAAAATTGTGCGAATAATTGCAGACCGTTCATTTTGACGTGAACGATCGACAGTCGATTCGCAAAGAAATTATCCCAAATTAGTTTTAAAACGATCAAGGGCAACCATTGAACGTAACCAAACAAAAAAAAAAATGCATTTTTCATATGTCGAGGTATCGATCCAACACAAAGAGTTTGTGGCCATACGATGTATGTATAATACGTGACCTTGATGGATGGGTTAATGAACATAAAAAAATTTCAAATTTCAATATAAGAATTATAATGTGAAATTCATCAAATTTAACGGTTCCGATCGACCATCGGACTCTGTATACGGGTGAGTCTTCGTTATGTCACATTGCAAGAGTTCATGTGCTATGGTCAACATTGAAGCGATGAGCTATTGATGCAAATTTATGTTATGATATCTATATATTTTTTTTTTCTGAAAAATTTAGTAATTCATAAACATGTTTTTTTCATTCATTTTCGAGTTAATTAAATCTAATATCATTTGCAGAAAAATATTTGTTTAAATTATCTCACTAACCATGTAAAATTACCATTTGTAAAAAAAACAGCATTAAGTCATTCTAATACGTTAAAATAAACAATTTTATAAAATATTAAAATACATACAATATTACAATATTTTAATTTTATGTTGACTTTACAAATTTGACTTATAGAAAAACCTTCAAGTATAATAGATATGTAAATCAGAAAAAATATTTTGTTTTACCTTTAATTTATTTTGACTTTAAAAATTTGATTTGTTAAAAGGCCACTCAATTATTTAAATAAAAATAAGAAGTATTTATCAAATAAAAATATTTCTCAAAATATGATTTTATACAAATTCTACGGTGAATAACATAATTTTTCTCAAATAAAAATATTTAAATTCAATCTTACTTAAATTTTTACTCCTCAATTTTCACTTCTCTGGCCTCTCAACACT
The DNA here is from genome assembly GCA_024447775.1 of Carex cristatella. NCBI lineage: Eukaryota > Viridiplantae > Streptophyta > Magnoliopsida > Poales > Cyperaceae > Carex > Carex cristatella. The sequence continues at coordinate 6,925,326 of JAJHPF010000017.1, forward strand.
GGAAATAAATCTGATGCAATTCCAAAGGATTGCAAGAACCATGCGTCTCTAATGTCGACCATTCATTTGTTATAATGCACGAATCTCAGAAGAAGCTACTCTTTTTTACACGAATCTCAAAATATATAAACAGTTGGCATTGAAATCGCAGGTCCTGCAATCCTTTGGAATCGCAGCAGATCCTCAACACCCCTCTCTCTCTCTCTCTTTGATATTTCGTCCCCCGCCCGTCAATTTTCACTCCTCCCTCTAATATTTTGTCTTCCCGCCGCTCCCCAAACCCTAAATACCCCGCTAATTTCATATCCCTCCTAAAATTTCCCTCTCATATTTTGGTGCCCCCTCAGACCCTAAACCCTTACTTGATCCCCCGCCCAACCATTTCCTCTCAGGCCCTCAATTAGCAGCTCCCCGCACCCCATTTCTTCTCTTCCCAATTTCATATTTTTTTCTTTGTTGTGGTTCAAACCCTCATCAAAACCTACTCTACTTCCTTCTCCACCCTCGTCAAAACTGCGATTTGAAATTTGACAGGTGGGTTCAGTGCCAAGGCTTTGTCGGCACAGCCTTCTCCACCTTCGTCAAAACTGCGATTTGAAAGCACTTACGGTAAATCTTCCTAAACCCTTTTTGTTTTTTCCTTGTCTCTAATGCTCGTGGTGATACGAGAGTTGAGCCTTCGTGTTTAAACCACATAATTGCTTGCTGATTTTTTATCGTGCTCGTTTACGATTTTTGTTGTGCTCATGTGAACCTCTTGATTGATGAAAAATTAGGGAAATCTGAAATTCTTAGGCTAATAGTCAATCACTATCTGAAATTCTTAGTAGCAAAGGAAAGAGAGTATTGATTTGGGAATTGGTAATTAGGCAATCTTAGCTAGGTTCATTTTGGATTTTGCTTTCTCAAAGCAGGTTTTTTGTCACAGTGGTAAAACGAATGAAAGATAATTGGTTGGAACTGCAAATGGGCATGACTGTTTAAGGTTTGTCAATTTTACCCAATTTGATTGTCACTATTTTTTGAAATTCCTTTTGTACTGTTTAAGGTTCGTTAGAAAAAGGATCATAGACTAACATTTCTCTATACATGTTTTGTTCTCTTGCAGTTTTGAAATCAATATTTCTCTATACATGCACAAGTGTGTGACAATCTGGAAGCAAGCTTGCATATGTTCTGGATCCTTTACAAAAATTGTGGTATTATTATTTTCACAAGGTTTTTAAATTTAAGTTTGTCCATTTAGATGGTGATGAAGTGAACACCAGTAAGGCATATTAGACTATTAAATATTTTTATTAGGCAAGACTACATTGTTCTTTTGTAAGTTTGTCATTTACTTTCAATTCAGATTGTTTGACTACAACAAATAGTGCTGTTTTTTAATGCCACTAAAGGCTAGATTTCTTGTAGTGCATGTTGAAACCAGTATGAAATGGTACCAGTGTGTCATGGCCCAACTGTATTCATTAAAGGGAGTTGGTATAAAATAGACTCAACTGTTGTTTCAGTGGAATTCACTAAAATTTCGGCTCTTACAAACTTGTTTGAAGAAACATTTTGTTGATATCCTTTGATTAGCTAATGAATTTAAATTTCTTTGTTTATCAGCTCATTGAAGTTGTATGTTAAGGTTTCCCCTTTTGCTGTCATCCAGGAAAGACAACATTTGTGAAGAGGCATCTTACTGGAGTACTCATTGTCGAAGAAGGTTTAACTTTAATTCCTTCTATGCCGAGTAGGTTGTTGTTGAAATACTTAATTTCTTCTTTCCAAACAAGAGTAGAGGTTAATTTTTATTCTAAAACTATTAATTTTGGAGAGCTAGATAGCTAATTGTGATGTTTTATTTTCTTTCAATCTATAGATCAAGACTCCTGAACAAATTGAAAGAACGAGAGAAGTATGCCGGGTGAGTTCTGTTTTACTTGAACAGCTCCCTACCATTGGATATTTTCAAAATAGCTAACAGAAACATTAATATGTTATTTCCCCTCTAATAAATGAATATATTTCATGGGAGATGTTGCTGGTATTTGTGATCATTTTATAGGACCTTTTAATTTATCATTTTGTTTGTTTGTTGAATGCATGAAATTACGAATTTGTGAAGGTGTAAGATTTGAGTTTCTTACTTAAATATAGTCTTCTTTATAAAAGAATACATGATGAGGCCTTAGTTATATATATTGATTCTTTTAACCTTATGGCTAATTTTGTTATTGTTGTTTTCTTTGTATGCTTTTAAACAAAAGATTCGAGTGTTAACTATAGCCAAACCTAAAAATGTAATAAATCAGTTTATTGTTGTTTAGAGGTCAGTTAATGAAGTAATTTCCAAGGAATCCCTGATGTCAGGTTTTATTTATTTGGTTGTAAATGTAGCAAAGGACTAAATTATGCTTATCTGAGGTATAATACAAGTATCAAAGGTCTAAATTCTGAAACTCTTTATCCGATTAACTAACCATAACATGTGTTAATTTTTCAGACCAGCATCAAGCATCAAATCTACTGACAGGGGCAGCAGTCCATTGTCTACTATCATTTTAATTGTTCACTATATAGTTCTATACATTCTTAACAATTTTGATCAACTCGTGATGTTCTTAACGGGTTTTGGACATGTCAGTGATGTAGTCTCATATCTAAGAACAAAAAATGATGTTAAATGCTAATAAACTTGTTAACCATATTAAAATAGCAATTGTAATACTGCCAGTTGTTTAAATTCATGTATAGATTGATGTATGTATATATTTATTGCTATTACTATGTTCATTAATGTTTATTGCTATTACTGGGTTGGTATCGGGAGGATTGTCGAATGAAAGCATTCTGGTACCAAAAAAAAGAGGGCAGTATTTCCAAGGGTGTATTCATGGAATAAATGCATGCTATCATTTCAATAATTGTGCCAATATCTGACAGGTGGGGCCTACTTTCGTTAGCCTGGGGTGGGTCCCACGTAAATTGCCCTTGGAAATACTCAGGTGGGTCCCAGGGGCCTCACCCTTGGAAATGTTAATGTGGGTCCCACACTTCCTCCCCTTGGAAATACTCTGGTGGGTCCCTCCTGTGATTCCCTTGGAAATACTCTGGTGGGTCCCTCCTGTGATTCCCTTGGAAATACTAAAGTGGGCCCCAGAATGCTCCTTGGAAATACTCCAGACAGTGATCAAGTTTGAAAATTTTTCCATGCGCTCTTTTTCCAAGGGTAGTCCCATGGAAAAAGTTAGAAAAAGACATTTCCAACGGTGTCCTTGGAAATACTGACTATTTCCAAGGAGGGTATTAGCAACGGTACCTTTTCCAAGGGTATTTCCATGAAAAAAGCCATTTTCTGGCTCATGGAAAAAGTTAGAATTCTAGTAGTGAATATTTGTATTGATAAGCAAAATTTATTTACATAGTCCTAAAATTAACAGTATTCTCTAACTAATTTTTGAAATTTAGTGACATAATTAAATGCCTACGTACTAATAATTGTATTAACAATAAAAAAAAAGTATTGTAATGCAATCAGAAAGGTTTTTACAATAACGGACTTAAGTTATCACTGTGCTAAATTCATAGAGGATTCGAAGTTTTTTACGGTCACACCTATCAAAGGCCAAAAATTTTATTTATATATACCATATTAAAAAAAAAACATAAGCTAAATAATCACAATTTCTGAAAAATTATAATCAATCACGTCCACCAATTCAATTGGCAGACTGATCAATAACAGATGTCCACCAATTCAATTGGTGGACACAATATATGCGTCTGCCAATTAAATTGGTGGAACTTTTTTTTTCTTTTGAACATTCTATGTTTTTAATTGTTCACTATGGAAATAATGGCTCAGACACATATTACTATCATTTTACAGTCAAAATGATAATAAGTGATTGCTTTGACCAAATTTAAAATGCCTCACAGAGTCACAATATAAACAAAAAATAGAGTGTCTGTCAATTGAATTGGCAGACTTAGTCTTGGATCTGCCAATTTAATTGGCAAACTCATATATTTTGTTCGCCAATTGAATTGGCAGATGTCGTAGATTTATAATTTTTCAGAAATTGTAGTTACTTGATTTTTTTTTTTTTTTATTTAATATGGTATAAATAAAAATTTCGGTTTCAAAGGCTAGTGCAATATTTTTGAGTTATATTTTATATTATTTTCTTGTATTGGAATGTAAGAGATTTCTCTAAATCATATTCTTCAGAAATTGGAAAATATTTTATATTTTTCAAAAATTGAAAAATATATGATTAAATGATTCAAATAAGAATTTTCTCTACAAATATATTCTTGATGGAAATTTCTCTACAAAAAATAGGTTGAATTTATGCCTTTGGGTATACCAGAAGTACGTTATTGCCATTTTTGTAGAAAGTTTAAGATATCTTCATTTTCCCTCCAGATCGAAAATATATAATCATTTCCATCAGCACAAAATCTGCTCTTCATATATTCCCAAAGATACAGTAGCCCTAATGAAAATTATTTCTTATCTTGACACAATGAATATGGCATATCAAAATATTTTTTTTGTACAGATTCATAAAGATTAAATAATTTCTATTTTCGTTTTGAAAAATACAAAAGAAGAGGAGAAATGAAACAGAGAAAATGAAGAAATAGGAAAATAATTTAATTGCAGGAATCAAAAATAGCTTTAAGAAGAAATGAGGAAACATATTTTTAGAGATTTATTCAATTTTAATTGTGACAAACTATATAGCAGTATGTGTGATGAGTATATTTTTATGTAAATTTAGACTTCTAGACATATAAAATATATGTATTTAATCAAAATAATGCAAATTATATGATTGGAGGGCTAATATTAAATCTCAAAATTCATCTTTCAATCTCAATCGTTGACGGATCAGGATAGCTACATGCATAATATAAAAATAAAGATAAAGATAAAGATTGGATGGGAACTAGTTTTCTAACCTTCTTGAAAATTAAAGAGATGCAAGGAAGCACATGTTATTCTCTCTATTATTTTTCTAAAAAGTAGGCCACGGTCTATTTATATTTTAGTAACCAAGGAAAGGAAATATTTGCTAGATATTGAAAAGAAGTTACAAGATTAAATATAAATTCTAACATCTGCCATGCATGAATGGGGGTGCACCGTGCGCACTTCATGAATCGTTCGTGACTTAGAATCGAAATTAAAATCCTCTGATATATTTCCTTCCAAAAAATGTAGGATTTGGCAACGCAAATTCTTTCTCAGAATTTAATTGCTGTACACGGTAACAAAAGTGTTGAACTGCTTGGCAAAAGAGATTTGATTGGAGCGGGTGAGATGTGAGATGGTTTATGCCATCTTATAATTTTCATTTTTTTTGTTATAATTCTCACATTATAGGGAAATTAATAGGTATATTCATTGTGGGATCATGATACATTGTAGCCAAGTTAATAAACCCAATTCAATGATAAATGGTATTAGGATTATTTCATATGTTATTAGGATCATGATTCATATTAATTTCACAACTCAATTTATTATCAAAACGCAGTAATTTATTCTGGCAGCACAAAGACATATAAAATTTCTTGTCGTTATTAATTAATTTGGTTTTTGACCTCATCAAACCTTTACTCAAAATTTAAAAATGGGCCTAATAGCTTGCTAAATAGTTTGGTTTCATGTGAAAACTAATGGTGTCAAAGTTGCAAACTAAGTTTTTCCACAAAGAGCGCCTTAGAAAATCACGCTGAACAGTCTACACCAATCTGCTGTATAAGAAGGCCCGGATACCCCTAGCTTTTCTACAGCAATTAAAACAATAAAAGAGAACAAGGAAATTCAAATCTTTAACATGGCCGCCATGAAATACTGGAGCATTTTCTGTATGCTCTTCTTACTGGTAACTGGATCTCTGATACTCCCTTCGGCTGAGGCCACTCGAATCTTAAGCGAGTTAACACCTGCAGGTAACTCAATGCTTCAAAATTGCAAATAACTATTGTATGCTTTAATATTCCCTCAGTTATTTTTACTTTGCTAATTCTATATATTGTATGCAATGTTATTTCAGAGAAGGAAGAAAGCAAGGCAACAACCATCTCGCATGGCGCACTGAACCCAAACACACCAGCCACGCACACAAACCCAAGGGGGTCACCTTACACTGGTAACAGGTGTTCGTATAAATATCGTTGTTCACCGCCAAAACAATAACCACAAAAGCTGCATGTATCAAGAATAAATGGGAATACCGATCGAGTCATAATTCAGAATAGATGAGTACTAGAAGCCTATATAGGAGGAGGTTAAATAGTTTTAGCTCCGGTTTGGTTTGCTTTGGTTTGGTTTGGTTTGATCAATGATCTATGTTATTTTCTAGTTAATTTCTAACGAAATTGTATTTCATACTATATATACATATATAATAAATCAATTCGTATTGACAAGAAGACGTACGTTTGGTTATACGTTAGTACGTGTGGTATTTATAATTGTCGAATTTCATTTGATATCTTCTTAATCTGTCCACTAATTGGTCAAGTCGGATCTGGTCAGTTTATAGTTTATAATTAAAGCGCATATATACACAGAGAGAGAGAGTTGGGCCGATTCACTTCAAGATCTGTGCACATCATTTAATAAAGATACAGTTGCATAATATAGATTATTTCTCAAAAATACAATAGCTCTAATAAAGATTATTTCTCTTCTTGATGCAATTAATATGGCATATCAGAATTATAATTTTCTCTACAGATTCAGAAAGATTAAATAATTTCTATGAATTGCATTGTCGAAAATACAAAAGAAGAGGAGAAATGAAATAGAGAAAATGAAGAAATAGGAAAATAATTTAATTGCAGGAATCAAAGATAGTTTTAAGAAGAAATGATAAAACATATTGCTAGGAATTTATTCAATTTTAATTGTGACAAATTATATAGCAGTCACTAGTGGAAAAACAAGTATCAGGGACGGTCAAAAATGCACATCAAGGACGGACTAAGGGATGATACTGACCCAGGCGATACTGATAGTACTAATAATCAGTAACGGTTAAAGAACTGTTACAGATTTAACAATCAGGGACGGTCATATAAATAACCGATACTAAATAGGACTTTTAAGAACGGTTGTTTATTAACGACCGTTATAGAAAGTACTTTCAAGGACGGTTGTTAATAAACAACTGTTACTGAAAGTACTTTCAAGGACGGTCGTTAATAAACGACCGTTACTATTTTTTTTAATTTTTTTATTTTTATTTTACAAAATGTAGGTATTAACACATTGCACAGAGTACTAATTCAAATATCAATAGAAATTTGACATATTAATTCCACATTTACATTCAAATTTCACTAAATAACACAATAATAATACCATATTTTCATAATACAAATTACATTAGCTAATTCCACAAACACTAAAACCTTCTTATAGCCTCTATTGACACTCCCGAGTTTGTGAACTCTACAACATCCCTACTCTCACCTAAAACAAATTAATAAACTCAAAGGCAGCAATGTCTAACAGGAAGTCACAGTTCCTGACAAGAAAGTTCGTTCAAAGATAGGACCTGAAACAAATATCTGCTAAAGTGCGATTACATAAGAATACTATAAATATCATGAAAAAAAAGGTGACCATCAATCCACATGCTATTTTTAAACATGTGACTATGCTAAATTTAGATAAAAGGATTCCAAAAACCTACTTGTCAGACTCCATTCAAATCAATTAAAAATCAAACACAAAGTAGACATGTTACACTGGAACATACCTCAGGAGAGACACCAAGAAGTCGAGAACTATCCATGCAAGTTCAGGGACTATTTTGAAAATTTTCACCTTTTATTTTAATTTAAAGGTACAAATTGGTGTGAACATTGTTTACATCACAGAAAAATTAACAGCTATTGGTCAATAATAAAGGGCATTTCTAAGAATAAAAAGAATTACCTTGAGAGGCTCAGAGTTGTCTTCGACAGGGACCTCAGGATGTCCAGCTAACTCACACTATCCTTTTTCAGAGTTAAAGTGTATCACACCCCCTACAAAAGCAACAATTTCCTACATTACTCTCTAGAAATATATATTTTGGACAGGCCAGAGATGCTTTTCATTGCAATTAAATAAAAGACACTCTTGTAATGAACCTTATAAGTAAAGCTATAAGTTGAAATTATAAGTTAATCTTCAAGGCATTTGATGATTAAACTGGTACTAGTGATATGAGGAGGTAAACATACCAGCAGAAGGGCATTGCGAGTGGCACCTTTGGTACTTCGAAAAGAGATAGTATGCCACACAATCTCGGTACAAGAGGTTGCTTCCCTAACGAAAAGAGAAACGAAAAAGAAATGCCATCATAAATAAGTAAAAGCATTGATCCTTAATATTTATTTGCTTACTCATTTTGTTTTATAATTGAACTTACTATGGAAAGTAACACAGAAAAACCTGATGACATAAAAAGTCACAGTACCCCATCAGATAAAAGAAAATAGGACCTTTAAAGTTGCATATACTTAAAAGTTTTTTAGCAGAATTGAAAATAACTAACAGAAAAGGAAATATATGGACTCTTAGAGGACACACAATTAAGAAAGACATAAAAGTTCAGGAACCATTCAAACTTCCTTAAATGATACAACAATGTAATGCTGAACATAATTTTAATTTGGGGAAATTTGAGGACCAAACAACAAAAAATTTCTCACAATTGCACAAATTAATTCATCTTGGGACTAGACGGTGTACCAAATGAATTTCAAATAGACAATACAATTACTTGTCATACAAGTGAGCGGCTTCCTCTTGGGACCCAACAGTACCTAAATGGATTTGCTTCTTGTCAACTTTAATAGCAGCTTGCCATTTATTGTTTTTGTAATACACCCCTCGCATTACACATGGTTCCTGATCCTTATATTGCTTTCTCCTGTGCCTTTTTCTCCTTTTCATTTCCTTCCCTGGCTTGAGCCTGTTGTGGAAGTACCGCTTGCATTTTGAATTGGTGAACAAGAACACCTTGCATTTTGAATTAATGAACAAGAACACATATCACCAATTAAACTTCAGTACCAAAACAGCAAAACAAAAATCAATAAGCAACAAATATTTAGAGGAAGGCGCGCCTCCACTCTGGACTAACTCCATTCATCCAAATCAGCAAGTCACTTGTCTTGTACTGTTGCAATTCCCCCGCTTACTCCACTCTGGACCAACTCCATTCAACCTAGAAAAGGCAAAACTTGAATTTCATTGACCTTGAACAAAGAAGGACGAAATCAAACCTCGATCTGAGAGGAAGGCGCGCCTCGAGACTTGAGAAAGAGGTTGACAGCATCGGGGACGCCACCACCTTCACTGGCGATTCCAATAGACCCCACCGCCTGCGCCCCACCAGGAGACTCCTCCGAGGAATAGTTTCCCATCCCCGAAGGCGCCGGTCTGAGGCGAGAGAGCAAGCGAGAGAGAGAGAGAGAGATGAGTCGTATCGCTGCGTAGAGGGTTTTCTGAGGCTAGAGAGGGAACCCTTACTGCGGAGAGGGTTTGGGGAAAAAGGTGCGCGAAATGGAAATAAGGAGGGGGACTTGGAAATATGGAGCGCGAAACCTGATTATAAACTAAAAAAAATCACGTATTGGAATTCAGAATCGGCTGTATAAAGAACCGTCACTAAAAATGACAATTAGTAACCGTTCTTGATTTGTCTGACCCAATCAGTAATGGTTGTTTATAAATAACCGTTTCTGATTATCATTTTTAGTAACGGTTTTTAGTTTTACCCGTTACAGAAGACAATCAGTATCACTTGTTTTCTATATCCAACCCTGATGTACCGATACTGATGTCACATTTTCCACTAGTGAATATGAGTGACGAGTATATTTTTAACTAAATTTAGACTTCTATACATAAAATATATGTATTTAATCAAAATAATACAAATTATGTAATTTGAGTAATGATATTAAATCTCAAAATTCATCTTTCAATCTTAATCGTTTAATGATCAAGACAACTATATGCATAATATAAAAATAGAAATAGAGATAGAGATAAGGATAGGAACTAGTTTTCTAACCTTCTTGAAAATTAAAGAGATGGATAAGGAAGCACATGCTATTCTCTCTATTATTTTTGCAAAAAAGTAGGCCATGGTCTATTTATATTTTATTAACCAAGGAAAGGAAATATTTACTAGACATTGAAAAGAAGTTACAAGATTAAATCTAAATCCTAACTTCTGCCATGAATGGGGGTGCGCACTTCATGAATCGTTCGTGACTTAGAATCGAAATTAAAATCCTCTGATATATTTCCTTCCAGAAAATGTAGAATTTGGCAACGCAAATTCTTTCTCAGAATTTAATTGCGGTACACGGTACCAAAAGTGTTGAACTGATTGGCAAAAGAGATTTGATTGGAGCGGGTGATCAAGAATGGTTTGTATAGATAATTAAGGGTCAAGTCCAAATTTTCTGGATTGTTGATCAAGAAAATTTTGGTTTAGCTATCTGAACTTTGTTTTGTATAGATAATTAAGGGCCTACATTATAAAGGCTGTTGTTTTGGTGATATCTCGAAAGCTAAAACTAGATTAATTGGTCTATGTAGTGGCAGTTTATTAATTTGTAAGATGATCTCAATACTATGGTATATGATCAGTTAATTATATATATGTACCTATTTTTTACTGTGCTTGTATTTACAATTTTTATAAATTTATGCTTCTGGCAGTTGCTTATATTTGCTTAATTTTTCTTTGTTTGATATTTTTACAATGTAATGAATGTCATGTGTTTAAAATGATATAATTCTTGCTTATTTTTGTCGAACTAGTTGACTTAATGATTCAATGAAAATTGTATAACTAAAAAAAGAGGTGCAAATAGTTAAATAGTGTAATTGGGTATAGTTTAAGGACTGCAATAATAATGATTGATGCATGTGTAATTGTTAGTAACCAAGGTTTTGATTAGTGTAATTGTAATTATAAGTAGCAATGAGTTTATTTGAATATTTGTTCAACTATGCATGTACGTGTCCTTCTTTCTCATATTCATTTTATACTAGAGCTTCTTTGCTATGGTCATGGATTAATGTTGTTTCAAAAAAAATGATGATCTTATAGTTTGTGAATAGTTGAAATTTTTGTTCATACGGATTTTGGAAACCATATAAGTTGCAGAATATTAAAAATAAAAATGTTTAGCCAAGAATAAGCTGCAACTATAACATTCAGAGGTTATCAAGAAAGAAAATGCAAAAAGAATACAGTGAATATGGAAATAACATATGCTAACACAGTACCAACAATTAAAATACAAACATAACAGAATTAACAAAGTCCTAACCCATCTAAAAAAACCAAAAAATTGTTTGTGCCTCAGCAAACACAGACCTACTCTACAACTAGTAACTCAAGTTTCAACAACTAGCTAGCCTGTACCATTACACACATGGTCCCAAGCTATTTCATACATTTTATAACCAACATAGCACAAAATTTATTACATCCATCTATTACCTTCATTCCGCCATCTGCAATTTAATTTGCGACAAAACACCAGTTCAAAAATTTTATCGATTTAAACAATGCATCCGAATAGTAAAAATCAGTTCAAAATATTTTCGTTCGTGTGTCTATTTTTCTGCCCACTATGCAGCTGAACACGCGGTGGTCTTTGAAAGTGGATTAAAGATTATTACTCTGTTTCATTTAATGGGACTGAATCCAAATATTATCGGTGGTATTCATATTTCGATGGTTGCTTTACTAAATCAGCAAAGATCATAAATTTCTAACTGCTGAGTTTATAGAAAATAGTACAAAATAATAGAGAGAAAGAAAAATAGTATTTTGAAATTTCTCTATATAGAATAATCGGTAGAAATTTTATCGATCTAAAAAAATTCTTTAATAAGCTTGCCTGAAATTTTCTGTCGCAATCAAAGCAAAGAACTTGAAAGAAACCTCTTTTTAAGGCCGAAGGTTTCTCCAACCCACAAAAAAAAATCTAAGGCAACTGAAAAAAAAAAAACCTTTTAAATCAGAAATTGTTTTACCGATCCAAATTTTAGATTGATAAAAATTTATACTAAATATTTTGTGAATCGAAAAATCGAAGTAGTTCTCTTGGCCTATTTAATCATATAATATTGTTTATAAATAAAAAAATTATCCTAATACTCGGTAATATATTTCATGCTTTGTTTTTTGAAGAACTATCGTGCGGCCAGATATGCAATAGACATGGACATGAAAAGGGACGGATTCATGATTTTCGTCATAGGGGATAAAAAAATATCGAATCGGGTTTAATTAGTTAGTCGAATTTAAATCTATTAACTAATTAAGATACTTGATAGAAATACTGCTTTAATTTATATTTTCCAATACTCTGACTTGTAATTTCTGATAATTTAACATATAATTCTAATTACTAATCAGAATTTATAAAATTTATTTTAATTTTAACTGAAAATTTAACCTAAATTACAAGTCAAACATTCAGAGAGAACAAAAAAAATTCTAGAAGAATCAAAATCAATCAAAACATTTCGATCTCCATCAAAATATTATCATTTCCTTGGAAAAGTAAAAGCTTTTTTGTTCATATATGCTTTGTTGGCAAGATTAAAGCCTTGAATTCTTCCCAAGGAAATTTCTGAACAAGGCTAACCACACCTTCGTCGATTTCACATTTTTAAATGCAATGCACCTTTTTTGAAAATTTGATTTTCAACTCCCTCGTAGAAGTGGAGGAACCAAACTTGAATATTCAAACTTTCTTTAATGAAATATTAAAATACATTTTGTTTCGATTTTTTGGGGAATAAAAAATATTATAAATTACAAAACTATATATGAAATTTAATATCTATGTATAATTATGTGCGACCACGCGAGGCCTTTTCTAATCATTGCAGCTACTAATTATATGTAATCATATAAGTTCATAAAATGAGGGAATATATATTTAATTCTTAAACTGGAATATGTTTCCATGTACTAATTCGAATGACAAGTGTATTTAATTGTGAGTTTGCTCATATATGCGGTATGTGGACGCATATGCATATGCGGATTTTAATGCAGAAATACATATGTAATTTTACTATGAGTTGTTAAATACATAAAATAAAACTAATTTATAACACAAGAATGTTCGAGCTTAGTGGTTTGTACTTTTTAGCCACTTTTATCGGTCTTCTTTCAGATTTAGGAGCAAATAGTGAAAATCTGCATGGACCGTATATGCGTCCGTATGGTCACATATTTAAATCTGTATAGGAGAGAATACATGACATTCTTCATGTTATAGCTGACACCATACGCATATGCAGTCCATACAGTCGCCTTTATAAACACTGCTCATAACATAGAGTTTTAATTAATTGTAATGGTAATGGTATCGTTCGCAGAGTTTAAAAGAGGCAAGCATGATATCATTCACAGAATTTGCCTCTGTTTACACTTTTTATGTTAAGTATTTCTATTTTTATTCTTTACTTGACAGTCTATTATAAAACATTTAAATTCGACTCGTCAAATATATTATAGTTTAATTATGTCAATTTTTAATCGAACAAGTTGAAAGAGATCTTCTTACTAGCTAATTCAACCTAATTAAAACCCTATTTGAAGTTTCTTTTGAGACGGTGACATATAACAACTATAGCCCTATTTGAAGTGTGTGATGAAATTAATCTTCGTTTGAACTTTGTCATTTCTTTTCTTGTTTCAATACTATAGAACGGTATAATTCCATGTATTAATTAATAAATCGGGCATTTTTTTTTTCTAATTTGATTCTTTTTTCCGCAATGTAATTTTCCAATATTTACTAAAAACTTTATCAATAAACATTCGTCCGTTGTTTGGAAACTAAATGAAAATTGTGTCAAAATATGTTTACTTTTAATTATTTAGAAAATCAGTTGTCTGAATTGTTTGTCCATATATAAGTTCAGAGGCAAAGCTAGATTTTCAAACTATGAGTGTTAAATATATATGAGGGTCAAGTTTTTTTAATGGAGAATGAATGTCAATTTTACAGTTTATTGACATTTTACTCTAAATTATATAGAAAACATATATAAATATATTAAAAAAAATGGAAGTGAATCGATCGAGGATCCCATAACTCCTTACATCCACCACTGTCCACTGTATAGGTCTCTACCACAAATTGAGGGATCCGAATCTGCTGCGATTCTTTATCCATGAACACTATCCTACAATTATTGCTTTTTCAAATCCAACTGTTGAATTGTTTCGAGATTCGTGCACACAAAAATTAGTTGTTTTGAGGTACGTGAACAGAAATTATTGAACAGCTAGATTTAAAAAAAATAAAAATTTTAAAATTACTGTTCATAATTTTCAGAACGCAGCAGATCCAATTCCCAAATTGAGAATAACCAAAGTCTTGACAACATCCCGGATAGGTCCCTACCACAGATTGGGAATAACCAAAATCTTGACAGTGAAGCATGGTATTCCATCCCTTGAGAGAGTACAAATAAATATTTCTTCTTAAATGCTCCTTCATTTGCTAATCTTAACTTGTTGGCCCAACCTAGAATTTCTTTCCAGCACGTTGAGTAGACAGAGAGTCAAATTAAATTTATTCTCAAAATATACCTTTTTTTATAGAGACAAGTCAGACAACACTACAACAGGCATTATTTTGTTTTGTGCATTAAAACCCTAAAATTTTACATAATATGAGAAAATACCATTCTAACCAGAAAACATATTTATCGCCGACAATTAAAATATTTATATAAAATTATGATGATTTTCAAAAGAACTTGAATTCAAATAATAATAAAATAAAATAATCATCTTGAATAAAATATTTATAAAAATATATTTTCAAAAACTAATCAAAAAAATAAAATAAAATAATCATCTTGAATACTGATTTCTTAAATTTTTTTAGCCTTTTTACCCATTTTTGTTGTCCAAACATCAATTTTTATGTGGATTAAAAATCTCCCTCTTTATCCTTATTGTGCTTTATGGTGGTATTTGGTTGTGGACTAAAGCTAAGGAGGTTTAAGTTAGTTATTCTAATTTAGATCGATCTAAATTATTTATATTTGGTTGAGGTCTAATGACTTAAAGGTATTTTTTTTTTTTAAAGTTTCGTTACTACAACAATTTCTTTTAGTTATGTAATATCTTATACTTTCCTGTATGTCCATTTTTTGTTTTAAGAAAAGGAGGTATGCTATTTTTTTTTTCCAACTTTCCATTTCAAAACTGTGTAATTACTATTTCAAGTTTTCTAAAGTGTATAGTTAAATATACTATTTCCAAGCTGTAAAGTTATATGTACTATTTCAAGTTTGCAATATTTCAAAACTCTATTTCAAGTTTTATATATTATAATTTTTTTTAGCAAAGTCTTGAACAAGGCACATACTGGTCCGGTCTAATCATGATGCATACTGGTAAAGAAAATTAAAGACAATCTTGAACTATGTAATTTAAATATAAAAAAAGAAGAAATTTAAGGCTTTGTTAATTGAAATGAAAACTTGAAGCATACTGCTCTAGTATCCATTTCAGGAGAGAGGGGACATCCGAAATTAAAAAAAAAAATAATTGAAGTTAGACCAGCATGTCAAATAAAACTAAACCACCTTAGAGGTAGATTAGTTTAGGCTCGTTTAGGTCAATCTAAAGATCGGTTTATTCTATCTTAGTCTAGCTCATCAATTAAACCATGTTTAACAAAATAACTGAGACCTAAAGCCTTCATTCCATGGTTTAGTCCACAATCAAATATGACCATATTTGAATTTTTAAGACACTCTTGCTTATAAATTAAGCCTCCTTAGTATTTTATTTGTCGTCTTTAATCTTTAATAAGAAATTAATTTATTAATATATGCTAGTGTTGTAAATAACGGTATGCACTCGTCAAATGAATATGGTACCGTCAAACGTTTAATCGAGAATAATCAGTTATAATCAAAGATCTGTGACGGTTAATTTGGTCACCACTAATGACTAATTTTTTTTACAACACTGATATATGCTGACGGACTTAAATTATCTTTCTTTTTCTTTACATTTATTTATTATCATTTTGCTCCGTTTCCTTTGCAGCTTAATAAAATACATTTTTTGTTGTTGACAAAAGTGGAACATGTTCACTTAAACAAAGCAATCTGAAAAATCATCCGTACCATTGAACTTCGCCCATGCTTAAGACCATCTTTTCTGTTGACTTGTCTCGCTCTTGTCACACCATTAGACTGTTCTCCAGAACGCGAGGTGAAATCACCATAAAAGGAAAGGGAAGGGAAGAGAAGCTTGCCATTTCACCTCGTCTCCACCCTGATTTGGATGTGAAGGATTTCACCAAAACATCGCATGAGTTTCTCTCGCACAGTGTCGCTCTCTTCTGCTATCTCTCCGATTTCTCCTCTTCTGAAGCGAGTGAACGACACGGTCAGACGCGGTCTGACGAAATCCTACCCCTTTATAAACCCCTCCGTACCTCTGATTCAAGTGCAATCAAATCCACCGCACACTATCTGGAACAACAAACCATGGGAGGAAAGGATATAGAGGAGAAGAAAGAGGAGAGAAATGGAGCTGAGAGGAAGGTGTCCATACTCAAAATGTTCCAGTTCGCCGATGGCTTTGACATGCTGCTGATGGCGGTGGGGTCCATCGCAGCGCTAGCAAATGGCATCTCTCAGCCCATGATGACCTTCATTTTCGGCCAGACGATCGATGCCTTTGGTGGCGCCTCCTCGAGTGATGTTCTCAATCGAGTCAACTCGGTATGTTCCTTGTATAATGCTTGCGTTATTGGATTATTTTCTTTTTCAAAATTATTTTTTTTAATAACGGCGCATATTCAAGCCTGATTTTTAAGATAGCAATCGTCTGTTGAATTTTACATCATTAATCTTGCTGCTAAGATGCTCTAGTTGAGTCAATCTTTTAGTGATCAATTGAGAGCTGTATCTATTGATGAAGATGTAAGTTTGTAATTTCTCCCGCGCCTCTAGTTGTTTTCCAAAGCAACCCTGTAACTTTAGTTAATTATATATATTATATTTCCACATGGAGATCCATGCTGAGAGACGCTGCCCACGTTGCCCGGAGGTCTTGTGAGCTCCGAATCTCTGTTTCATGATTCTCTGGAGCAGGTTCTGTTTTAAATCACTGATCAGGGGACCCCACAAAAATTTGAATTTGCCTGGTTTATAACCCCGCGGGATAGCAGTGAATTGCAACATTTACTGTATCAGAAAATCTGATGTAGTGAATCCGGCCTTATTCTGGTGTAATGGGCATAGAGTGAATGCGCATCCTTTGAGATATCTCAAACTTTGCGTGACTTCAGGGAAAATCTTAACTGTTTAAATAGTTTTGTGCGAATCTCATAGTACAAATAATATTGCCCCCTTGCACTATCCCCGAATAGACACCGGACACATTGGTCATGTAAAAATTGAGATATCTCAGAGAATATGCACTCGGATAGAGTGAGGGTACCAAAAGACAAGGTACACAGATATCTACAAAGAATACACCACAGGAAATTAAAGATGTTTACTTTCTAATATTGAATTCGTAGGAGAAGATTATAATAAGCAATCAACAGTTGAACTAATTATGGTTTTTTCTTTTGGATCGGTACGTCGGTACTACGGTGGACTTAAGCATTTTGTCTGTACTAGTTTCCTGTAAATAAATAATCAGTTAATTATATGATACACGTTATTTTCTTTTCGTCATCAGTCATCAGTGATGCTTTGAAAATTAAGCTAGATTCCCCTTTAGAAAATTTGATGATTAGCTGTTCGTGGGCTCCATTGGGAATGTGAAATTATTTATTGTCCCTA
Organism: Carex cristatella; assembly: GCA_024447775.1. Taxonomy (NCBI): domain Eukaryota; kingdom Viridiplantae; phylum Streptophyta; class Magnoliopsida; order Poales; family Cyperaceae; genus Carex; species Carex cristatella. The sequence continues at coordinate 6,943,201 of JAJHPF010000017.1, forward strand.
TAAAGAAGTCAGCTATTTGACAAAGATTTGTGGTTTAATGAGCTTCATCAATTTTAAGATGTCAAGTTGTTAACCTGCTTGGATGGGATTAACGCAACGCTTGGATGGAATTGAATAGCGTGAATAGAGAAAGGTACTTTCCAAGCTCCAATCAGCAATCACTGATGATGCACTTGAATGTTTATTAGTTGAGGCCAATGTTGTAAAATGTAGTTTTGTTCATGCATGCGGAAGGCCACTGCATACTGCATAAGCAGAATTTTATGCGGATTTTAAACTATATATTAATTTATTTCCACTCATAACATGTAATTTATTCCCATTAAAATCATTCAAATAATAAATTTGCACATATGCAAACCAATATGCAGTCAAATATGCGGATATATGCGGCCCAATATGCGGCCGCATATGCGAAACCGCATATTTGAGACCGCATGAAAATTTTTATGCAGAATCGGACGGCATACGCATATGCGGCCGCATGAACCGTATTTTACAACACTGGCTGAGGCTGAGGTACGGTCTGGATTCCCATAGCGGCACATGCAGATTTATTTAAATATAAAATGAGAACAATACGTAGATTCTACAAGATTACGATTATTATGTTTTTGAGATGATCATGTAGCCAATTTGATGGAGGTTCAAATTACTGGACCTAGCATCACGCAAGAAGGTCCTGTTTGGCCGCTCCACTATTCCCACGGGAAAAGAAAAATTCAGTTGAACTGAATTTTTATTTTCTCACGTGAACAATAATTTTTAGTTCAATTCTCACGCCCATATCCATTCCCAATGGCCCGCCGAACAGGCCCGAAGTGCCTGCAACATCATGTTTCAAATCATACGAAACTGTTACTCCCGCTGTAGTACCCTCGGCCATTTGTCCTTTTACATCACTCACTTTAGATTTCATTATCTTTTTAAAATGAAGCATAGCATACTACTCATTTCTTCGGGGTCCCTGTTTTCTCAACTTCCATTTTCTTTTTTTGTCCTCTCTCTCCGCCTTTATATCTTTGCATCTCTGGCACTTAAGGGAGTTCTAGTTGTAGCCAAATCTGAGACTTTTTTCTTGGAAAGAAGAAATTCTTTATGAGTCAATTCCATTTTTTTTTTTTTTTTTTGCATTTCAATGGCCCGTAGGCAGAGTCAATTCCATTTTCACGTAGTGTAATAACATAAACTATTGTAGCTAAGAGCGAGATATGATAGGTTCGAACCAGAGCTTGGGATTTATCTGGGACAAAGAGAAAATGATGGAGAAAGGGCAAATAATTTATAAATTTAAAATGAGTTTTATTAGGAAAATCAATAAGTTGGGTAAATTTGTGAGTATTTGAATTTTAGAAGGGTAAATATGATATTATGAATTTTAGAGGGGGAAATACGTCATTTCAAGGTTTTTGAGGGGGATACATGAAATTCCCCCAACAAAATAAAAAAAATAAAAGCAACTTTTATTTTGTTGTGGATATTTTTGGTTGAGACTGATATTAATAATTTATTTTGCAGGCCGTTTTGAACTTTGTCTATTTAGGTATTGGAACTGGTATAGTGGCAACTCTCCGTAAGTATTCTGTTATAATAGATATATCATTATCTAACTATATTACTTGATATTCAGTACTGCATCTATCTATGAAAAATGATGAAAAAGGAAACAAAACACCACATTTGCTCTGAAAGGCTACATAGTAACATAATTTCACCAAAAAAAGAAAAAGAAAAAAAAAAGGAGAAGAAATTAGAAAGGCTAGATACATAAATACAAGTCATACACCTTCTTAAATATGGACCATATCCGATATTATACTAGCTTTTAAGTTGCAAATGTGTTGAGGCTGCCACTTGGTTATTCTGTTATCTTTTAAATATAGATTGTTAATTAATGATAGAAGGAATTTTATTGTTTGATAGAGGTTGCGTGTTGGACTATGACTGGAGAAAGACAAGCTACCCGAATTCGGGCTATGTACCTAAAAGCAGTACTGAGGCAAGATATTGCATATTTTGACAAGGAGATGACTACAGGCAAGGTTACAGGTCGAATTTCATCTGACACAGTACTGATCCAAGATGCTATAGGTGAAAAGGTCAGATATCTTTTCTCCTACTTGGTATTTTTTTTTTTTTGGGTATGTGCTTTACTAAAAATTCAATTAATGAAAGATAACTCATGTTATCTAATTGTGGTATCATCAGGTATTAAGATTTGATAGGAGGCTAATAATAGGTTTGATGTACCAAGATAAATGTGAGGTGAAGAGATCACAGAGAAATTAAATTAACCGAAATGGTGAAATGATTGGAGAAACTATTGAAAAAAGTTGAAATTGATCAGTACGTACTGAACCAAAATCCTACACCAGAGCGCCTAATTTAATCCTTCCCAACAATAATTTTGTTGTGTAATCCTACACCATAGTTGAAGTCCTACACAGAAATCCTACACCATAGCTCCGATACCAAATCATTTTCTTGGTAAAATAGAGAGGGTTTATATGTTCCTAAGGTTTCTATTTCTCTAATAATAAAATTTGTACTTTTCTTCCAACAAAAACATTTAGGTGGGGAAATGCCTACAACTAGTGGCAACATTTATAGGAGGATTTGTGGTTGCATTCGTAAAGGGATGGCTTCTCTCTCTTGTTATGCTATCGAGTATTCCACCAATCGTAATTGCTGGTGCAGCTGTAACAATGGCGATATCTAAAGTCTCGAGCAAGGGTCAAGCCACTTATAGTGATGCTGGGAGTGTGGTTGAGCAGACTCTTAGTAATATCAAAACGGTGGGTACAAATCTTTTGTTTTTTCTAAGAGCTGACTGGTAGTACTAATGATGCAAATTACTCGAGGTCTGGTAAATTATTTTCTTTCAACAAGTAACCTTAATATATTTCTGTACTCAACAAGCAGGATACTGATTGCTCTGTTGTTCAATTGAGTTCTAAAAGCTATTAAACCCTCGTTTGCAGAAAAAATCTTACTTATACCCAATTTAGCCCCAAATACCATTTGGTTCAGAAATTAGGTTCCTAGTTGATCCAAATTAGCCTACAATTATGCCTTTTATATGTGATCTAATAACATACTTCTTATTTTCTATTTCAAAACTCAAAAGGTTGCCTCGTTCAATGGAGAGAACAGAGCTGTTTCACTCTATGACAAACACATAAGTAAGGCCTACCAAGCGACTGCAAAAGAAGGTGCTGTTAACGGGTTTGGCATGGGATCTGTTTTCTTAATCATCTTTGCTAGTTATGGTCTCGCCATGTGGTATGGTGGTCAGCTCATTATACACAAAGGATACAGTGGAGGCACAATTTTAAATGTTTTATTTGCAGTCATGACTGGTGCCATGTAAGTCTTGTTTTCCTTCTGTTATTTGTTTTGGAACATTTTTTTTTTTTTTCTGTTATTTGTTTCTAAAGGTAAGATATTGAAAACAAGATACTGAAACTCTTGTGCTTCTGTACTGGCTTACTTGCAATACCAGCCCTACTACAAAACAGAGAGCAAGATGAAAATTTTCTTTGGATAAAACAAGGTAACCCCAAAATACTACCTTCTAGGCTCATTGGTATGTAGCTGTAGCTATGGTCCTCTGAAAAATATATGCCAGGAGCTATTTTAATAGAGAAAAAGATGAGTGTGCTGGATAAATCAACTATATTCTCTAGTTTTCCATATACCATCTGCAAACTTGAATTTAGCACACTAAAAATCTCTCCTTTTTTTTTTTTGACATATGAAATAAGGTCTTTGGGCAATGCAACTCCTTGTGTGACTGCTTTTGCCGAAGGCCAGACCGCAGCATATAGGATGTTTGAAACAATCAAGAGAAAGCCGGATATTGATGCATACGATGAAAGTGGTGTTACCTTGGAAAAAATGAAGGGTGATGTCGAGCTGAGAGATGTGTATTTTAGTTATCCTACAAGACCCGAGCAACTAATATTTAATGGATTCTCATTGAGAGTTGACAGCGGTATGTAGTGAGCTAAACATATTGTGATCGGAAAAATCAGACTTATCAAATACTGGACCAAACAATTATGATAACAAAATTGAGTGTGTAGTAATGTTGAATGGTTGGTGATTCGAGGTGAACTTTTTTAATGTTGTTTCTCCTATAATCAGGATCCCAAGTACTTGAATAATTTCACACCACTAGCCTAATAATAAAACTGAACTGTTGCAGTTATGTACTATACTTATCCATACTGAACCGAACAATTATAGTTCCAAAATTGAGTGTAGAAATGTTGAATTCTCCTTTTAAGGAAGTTTGATATTTTAGGCATAAATTTTTTAAATGCTGCTTTTGCAAGTAGTCAATCAATGATACTGGGAAGGATCCTGCAGAAAAAATTGATAATCTAATATGGAATTGGGATTTGAATTTGTCACATAATTAATAGGTACTACAATGGCTATAGTAGGAGAAAGTGGGAGTGGAAAATCCACAGTTATAAGTTTGGTAGAGAGATTCTATGACCCACAAGCAGGAGAGGTTCTAATAGATTGTGTGAACATAAAAACATTGAAGCTTGGTTGGATTAGAGAAAAAATTGGGCTTGTTAGCCAAGAGCCACTGTTGTTTATGACAACTATCAAGGAGAATATATTGTATGGCAAAGAGGGGGCCACCCTAGAAGAGGTCAGACAAGCTGTTGAGCTGGCAAATGCTGCCAATTTCATTGACAAATTGCCTGATGTAAGCAACTCAAAACTAATGATATATATGCTTCCTTTTTTCTGTTAAATACTCAAGTTTCAATATTTGTGCAGTACAAAACTTTTTAATAATATAACAAATCAAGTTTTAACAAAATATTTGGGTGTGGTTTTGTAATTTTCAATTTGTTCTGCACAAATGGAGATCATATTAGTCCAAATATTCTACTTGTTCACTAAGATTTATTTAACACATGCAGTCGAAACAGATAGTTTATAGCATTTTCTTCTTAGTATCCTATTGGTCAAATAATTTTCCTGAGTTTTTTTTTTTACTTAGAAAAAAAGAGTTAGGAAGTTTTAAGATATTTATTAGATCTAGTTCTTCTGTTACATTTATATAGAGAGAAAGAATGTCCCTAATTAATGACTGAAACTTCATTTTGGAATAAAAAAAATGCTTACTGACCAGATGATCTTCTTTATATATGTTAATGAAAAATAAAAAAATATTAATTTACTCGTGCATAAATTTTCTCTCTCATCTCTCTCATTACTCATGACAATCAATATGTTTATATTAATCCTGTACAGGGGCTAGATACTATGGTTGGTCAGCGCGGGGCTCAACTTTCAGGGGGTCAGAAGCAGAGGATTGCAATTGCAAGAGCTATCTTGAAAAACCCTAAGATCTTATTGCTTGATGAAGCCACAAGTGCATTGGATGTCGAGTCAGAGAGGGTTGTGCAAGAGGCATTAAACAGAATAATGGTAGAGAGAACTACTCTTGTTGTGGCGCACCGTCTAAGCACCGTGAGAAATGCTGATTGCATCTCGGTCGTGCATGAGGGTAAAATTGTAGAACAAGGTGAATTAAATTATAATTTGTTTCCAAAACTTCAATATTTTATCTTTTCTTCTGGTAACGCCTCCATTTTCTTAGAACTACAAGTGTTACTAGATGGTTTCCAAATTTTCTGCCTTGTTGATGTTTACTATAAACCATGCTATTTGAAAAAAAAAAAAAAAAAGTATTTTAAAATGTCGCCTCATGGATGCATGTGCAATGTAATAACTTGAGAAAAATTGATATGCTTTCCCATTGTGCAGGTATCAATATTTAGTTGCATACAACTTATGTGTCTGCATATGTGGTCCGGTTATGAGCTATGAGGCTGCATATGTGGCCGTCTGCCTAGAAACTGCATACTGCATGTATTTAAAAAATAATAGGAACAAAGTTTTCAGTTTGAAATGATACCTTTAAAATTTGATTTCTGTTAGGTACAAACCATTGAGGTAGTATTGTACAAGATTCAACATCATTATGTCAATTTTGATATTGATATAAAAGATTGAAGATAATTATCGTCCTACCCTTAAATTTTCAATTATACAGGTCCCCATGATGAGTTGCTAAAAGACCCAAATGGTGCTTACTCCCAATTAATTCACCTCCAAGAAGCTAGTCATGAGGGCAAAGATCATCATCATGTGTCTACAAGCAAATCATATAGCCATAGCGCATCTATGAAACGCTCTCTCGGCCGTCGCTCATCAGGAGGGAGCAGCAAACACCACTCCTTTAACCTTCCCTTTACCCCTCCTGGTCTAACACCTGATGATGAAGATGCCGATGAAGGTAATGGCGAGAAAAGCCCCCCTAAAAAGGTACCTGTCGGTCGACTGGTGAGTTTGAACAAGCCAGAATTTCCTGTTTTAATCATGGGCTCGTTATCAGCTGCAGCACATGGTGTACTGTTCCCCATGTCTGGACTGATCATAGCAAGTGCAATAAAATCATTTTTTGAACCACCACATAAATTGAGGAAGGACACGGATTTTTGGGCATTGATGTGCGTGGTATTGGGAATTGGATCTATTATTACAATACCGGCTGAGTACTTCTTGTTTGGGGTGGCTGGAGGGAAGCTTGTTGAAAGAATCCAGAGCTTGTCTTTCCGGAGCATAGTTCACCAGGAGGTTAGCTGGTTTGACGATCCTAGTAACTCTAGGTCAGTAAACTAATCAATTTTGATTGCTGTTGACCTCCAACCTTTACTCAATTTTTTTCTTATCACTATTTAAGAGTTTGTTGTTGTTACAAATTCCAATTCATTTTTCTATCTATATTCCTAGTGGGAAAATCGGTGCAAGGCTTTCGATGGATGCTTTGAATGTCCGCCGACTTGTAGGAGACACCTTGGCATTAATTGTTCAGAGCTTGGCTACTCTGATTTGTGGATTTGTGGTGGCAATGCTTGCAAACTGGCAGCTTGCCCTCATAATAACGGTTGTAATCCCATTGGTGGGTCTCCAGGGTTATGCACAAGTGAAATTTCTCAAGGGATTTAGCGCTGATGCTAAGGTTAGATCAACATTACATTTCACAATTTTGTAACTTTAGATCCACATACTTATATGACACCACTATGTATGGGGGTATAAATGATTTATTTTTTTGGTAATTAATGTCACTTCCTGGGATGACTAGGAGTATGAAGCCTAAGTTTAATTGACTTTCCAAATAAAAATGTTGACTGCTAACAGGTATGTTCCACTATCAGAGCTTGATTTCTTAAGCCTGAACAAGCAATATCTTAGTTATTCATGAACAAGAATTATCAAGGAACATCTGCCCCATGATTTATTACTTTTGTTACAGGTGATGTATGAAGAAGCAAGTCAAGTTGCAAGTGATGCGGTTGGCAGCATCCGTACTGTGGCTTCATTCTGTTCTGAGAAACGTATAATAGAGACTTATAACCGCAAGTGTGAAGCCTCCATGAACCAAGGTATGCGTACAGGCTGGGTTGGCGGCCTTGGTTTTGGTTTCTCTTTCTTGATGCTTTACCTAACCTTTGCGCTCTGCTTTTATGTCGGAGCGAAGTTCGTGGAAAAGGACAAGGCGACATTCTCTGAAGTCTTTAAGGTAATAATTGCTATGGCTGACCACTCATAAACTTAAATGTTACTGTTGATCCCGGTGGTCCCTGCATATTGCCAATAAGATTCATGCATGCCAGTAGTTAGAGCTAGAGCCTTGTTAGAAGGATTAATTTACTTCGTAATGGTGCTCTTAAGACTGTTTTCCTGTTGGATATTGTATTGTTACTATAAGGATATTTAGGTAAAAGTGTGAATATAATAGTTTTAAGGACTAAAGTGTAAGATTGAGTTGTATATCTAGACAGATTATCAATTTATGAAACATTTCACTTTTCTCAACACCAAAGACTTTATGGTATCAGAGCGGGAGAAATTTGTCTCCGCTGCGTGTGTCGCGTGAGCGCCCACCCAGAGCAAGTCCGTCAAGTTCGTCGCTGCAAGTCCATCGCTGCGTGTGTCACGTGAGCTCCCATCGCGTAGTTGCAGCGCCACATCCAAAGCATCGCATGTCCAGAGCAAGTCACAGCGACGCGTCAAGAGCAAGTCGCGTAGTCGCAGTGCGAAGTCACATTTCTCCACTTCCTCTTTCCGAAAAGAGTAAAAATGGCAGAGGACAGGAACTTCTTCAAATCTGCTCAGGTTATCTCGGTGAGATTGAATGGGGCTGAGAACTATCTCTTGTGGTCAAGGCAAATGCTTATGCACTTGAAAGGTCAGAGACTAACCGAATATGTTACCGGTACAGCAAAGAAACCTGAAGCTGAGTAGGTAGTGACTTCAGAGAAGAAGAAAGTGAAGATAGAGGAGACAGTAGAGTTTCAGAAGTGGGAGGCAGATGATTGGCAAGTTATGGCATGGAGGTTAGACTGCAAAGTCAGTTTATGATGTTGAACACTGCCCGACAAGTGTGGGACCGAGCAGCCGAGATGTACTCTCAAAAGGGTAACCATGGGCAAATCTATCACCTCCAGTCTAAGTCAGACAACTTGGTACAGGGCGAAATGAGTGTGACTGAGTATTTCTCATAATTGAACAATATGTGGGAGCAAATGGATTTATTTGATCCTTTGGCTATGACATGCTCAGTAGATGCACTAGCTTTCACAAACTGGTTGGAGAAAAGAAGGACCTTTCGCTTCCTTGCTGGCCTCAACTCTAAGTTTGAGCAGATTCGACAAGAGTCTCTGGCAAAGAAATCCGCTACCTGCTCTTCGTGATCCATTTGCTGTAGTGGTTCAAGAGGAAAGCAGGAGGAAGTCAATGATACTCTTGCCAGTACATGAGGGTTCAGCTATGTTGAGCCAGCCACACACAGCGTCCTCCCAGGGTGACAAAGTATGTGATCACTGTCATAGGAAGAATCACACTTGAGAGACTTGCTGGGACCTACATTGAAGGCTAGCCAGAGGTCGAGGTCGTGATGGAGGTCATGGCAGAGGACAAAGCAGAGGTCGTGGACTGGGGCGGAGTGGATCAGGATACCAGCAGGCACATGTGGCTAACACTACTGGTAAGCCGAGTTTAGGCCCCGATGACATGCTGGCCCAGCTGATGACCTAGCTTGCAGCTAGACTCTCATCCACCACTTCGACTAGCACTGCTGCACCGATTACTGCTCCATCTGGGGCTGACAGTTACACTCTCTTCTCTTCTCACCACTGTAGTTAAACCTGTTAGCACTGTTATGAAAGCCCTAATAGTTGAGTCTGGCCTTGATAAATCATGGATTGTAGACTCTAGGGCATCTAACCACATGACCCCTGACCCCATAATGTTCAAAACCTATAAGCCTATGTCTGGGAGAGAAAAGGTACAAACAGCCGATGGTTCACTTTGCTCAATAGCAGGAGTTGGAGATGTAACATATACTCCAAACCTTCAGCTATCTACAGTCTTTCATGTTCCTAACTTCACCAATAACTTCCTATCAGTTAGTCAATTGGTAGATGATCTTAATTGTGTTGTTTCTCTGTCTCCTACTCATGTTGTGTTGCAGGAGCTGAAGACAGGAAAGGTGATTGGTATTAGCAAGAGGAGTGAAGGCTTGTACCGACTCAAGCAATAAGGGGAAGTTTTGGACCCAAGAGCCTGTTTGGCAGAGACTCCAGAGTTGGAGATGTTTTTATTACATTGTCGTTTAGGCCATATATCTTTTACTGTACTTGGAAGGTTGTATCCCAAGTTGTACTCTAAATGTAGCAAGACTAAACTAGTATGTGATCCGTGTGAGTTTGCTAAGCACACTAGAACAATGTATCCCTCTTTTAGTAATAGAAGTTTTTCTTGCTTTGATCTTGTTCATTATGATGTTTGGGAGCCCTCGAGGGTTACTTCTCTGTCTGGTTCAAGGTGGTTTGTCACCTTTATTGATTGTTATAACCGGATGACTTGGCTATACCTGTTGAAGAGTAAAGATGGAGTTCTGGAGTGCTTCAAGACCTTTCACAAAATGGTGGAGACCCAATTTGAGAAGAAAGTGAAGGTGTTATGCTCAGATAATGGCACAGAATACACCAACAAGGCAACGCAAGACTTCTTACGAGGTAATGGTATTGTACATCAAACTACATGCGTGAATACACCTGAACAAAATGGTATTGCAGAAAGAAAGAAAAGGAATATCTTGGAAGTGACGAGGTGCCTCCTTTTTGCCATGAATGTTCCGAGGTACCTTTGGGGACAAGCAGCGCAGACTCCTACATATTTGATCAACAGAATGCCTTTGAGAGAGGTGGACTTCAGTACACCGCTTGAAATGCTCACAGGGACGACCTCATTTAAGGTACCTCCCAAAAAGTTTGGTTGTGGGTGTTTTGTTCATAACACAGGTACAGGTATTAGTAAACTTGATACGAAGGCTCACAAATGTGTGTTTGTTGGGTACTCCAGTGGGAAAAAGGGGTATTGATGTTATGGCCCTGTGAAAAAGAGGATGCGGAAAGCCTGGATGTGACATTCCGAGAAACAGAACCCTATTTTACTCTCTCCGATACACAGTCCAATGCATCTTCAGTCACATTTCATGACCTTCTTGAGGTGGTTATCACCCATCCCTCGGACCAAGTTGGTCGAGAGGGGGAGAGTAAGGGATTTGTTAGCAGTATGACAGATACTACAGGCCTGAGTCCAACTATAGATACTACGGGCCTGAGTCCAACTAGAAAGACAGATCTGGACTCAAGCCTACCACCTCCTAATAGACAGATCAACAAGGTTTATACTCAAAAACCTCGCCATGAGAATGTTGAGCAATCTTCGATCCAGGATCAATACCAATTGCTTTCTCCTGTCGACGGCTAGCTCACACCACAGCCTTCAGGTAACTCAGAGTTACCCTCAGGTACTCCTCTCTTCTCTGATTTCGATCTTCCTATTGCCTTGCGCAAAGGAGTTCAGTCAACTGTTTTTAAGCAAGGAGAAGGTGCCTCAACATGGCATCCTATCTCTCACTATGTCTCATTTGAGACACTTTGCCCTACTTACAAAGCCTTTGTAACCTCCTTACACTCTAACTCTGTTCCATGTGATTGGAAGAAAGCAATGCAGGACCCAAAGTGGAAGAAGGCAATGTTCGAGGAGATAAGAGCATTAGTCAAGAATGACACCTAGGACATGGTCCATAGACCGTTGAACAAGAGCACTGTAGGATGCAAGTGGGTGTACTCGACAAAACATACTCCTGAGGGAAAGGTGGACAGATTCAAGGCCATATTGGTGGCCAAGGGCTATACACAAACATATGGTATGGATTATGAGGAGACCTTTGCTCCAGTGGCTAAAATGAATACTGTCAGAACCTTCATCTCGTGTGCGGTAAACTTTGGGTGGGATTTGTGCCAGCTGGATGTTAAAAATATTTTTCTTCATGGTGACCTAAAGGAAGAGGTGTATATGGAGATCCCACATGGGTTTGAAAATAAACAATTGGAGGGCAAAGTGTGTCGTCTAATGCGCTCCCTCTATGGGTTGAAGCAATCACCACGAGCCTGGTTTGACAGGTTTTCTATGGCAATGAAAAAACTAGGCTATCAGCAAAGTAGTGTCGATCACACAATGTTCATCCAAAGGAAATGAGAGAAGATCTGCATTCTGGTTGTGTATGTGGATGATATAGTGTTGACAGGTAATGATCCTATTGAGATGAAGAGGCTTAAGGTCAGCCTAGCCACAGAGTTTGAAATGAAAGACCTGGGTGAATTGCGCTACTCGACCTAACATCGCATACGCTGTGAGAATAGTAAGCAAATATATGCACGACCCTAGAGTTCCACATCAAGAGGCCGTGTATCAGATTCTGAGGTATCTCAAGAGCTGTCCAGGAAAAGGTGTGCTCCTCAGTAAAAATAGACACACTAGGATTGAAGTCTATTCAGATGCCGATTGGGCAGGATGTCTTGATGATAGAAAGTCTACTTCAAGCTACTACTCGTTTGTTGGGGGTAATCTGGTTTCCTGGCGAAGCAAGAAGCAGAATGTAGTAGCAAGGTCCACGGCAGAGGCTGAGTATAGAGCCATGGCCCAAGGTGTGAGTGAAGGATTGTGGTTACGAAGATTGCTATTGGAATTGGGGCAGTTGGAGAACAAACCAATAATGTTATACTGTGACAACAAAGCAGCTATAAACATAGCAAACAACCCGGTACAACATGATAGAACCAAACATGTGGAGATTGACCGGCACTTTATCAAGGATAAACTTGACGAGAGTGTTATATGTATGCATTTTGTTCGAACCAAGGAGCAAATTGCTGATATCTTCACAAAGAGGTTGAGTGTCACAGACTTCTCCAATGTAATAGGCAAGATGGGCATGATAAATATCTATGCATCATCTTAAGAGTGAGTGTTAGATATTGTATTGTTAATATAAGGGTATTTAGGTAAAAGTGTGAATATAATACTTATTGGGACTAAAGTGTAAGATTGAGTTGTATATCTAGACAGATTATCAATTTATGAAACATTTCACTTTTCTCAACACCAAAGATTTCCAGAGGGTGGGCAGCAGTGGCAAGGTATATGCGATATCTAGTTGCAATCAGTGTTTCCTTGCAACATACTATTTTCAAATTCTTGATGTAATACATTTTTTTTCGATTTAACAACATTTCTGCACCATAGGCATATCTGTGACAGTGGAGGGAAGTTTTGTAGTGTTTTAACATACTTTTAATTTGGCAATTTGTCAGGTCTTTTTCGCACTATTTTTGGCAACTACTGGTATATCACAAACAAGTGCATTAGGCTCAGATTCAGCAAAGGCACAGGACTCTGCAATCTCCATATTTGAGATAATTGACCGAAAGTCAAAGATTGACCCTGGTAGTGAAGAAGGAGAAGTACTAGAAAATGTAAGGGGAGATATAGAGCTGCGCCGCATCAGCTTTAGGTATCCGACTCGGCCTGACGTACCAATTTTCACTAACTTGTCTTTGAGCATCCCCTCCGGCAAGGTACTCATGTTATGCTTCTCTATACCGGTCTTATATTCTTAAGTACTGCCACTACATACAATTTTAAATGGAGGACCAAATTAATTTGTATATATATAACTATCTCTTGCTTATAATCTAAATATTATAGATAGCATGAAAAGTCTGGTCTTTTACGTACGGAGATTGCGCAAATTAAAGATCTCCAAAATCTCAACTTTGGAAATTTCCAGCTTTGCATGACCATCTATATATTATGTGCCTCTGAAGTGAACAAATAGTTTTTATATACTGTATACAATTTATGGTCAAGACAATTTTTGGTCACCTATGATTAATAAGCTTAAAAATATTTAAAATATAATAAATATGTTGGTATATTTGTAATCTAATAAGGCCTTTGCTTCCCTTTTTTGCAGACTATTGCTCTAGTTGGAGAGAGCGGTAGTGGGAAATCAACGGTAATCGCACTGCTTGAACGATTCTATGACCCTGACAGTGGTACTATCTTACTAGATGGAACTGAAATAACCAGGCTCAATGTTAGCTGGCTTAGAAAACAAATGGGACTCGTTAGCCAAGAGCCGGTTCTGTTTGATGACACGATACGTGCCAACATATCATATGGCAAAGAAGGGGAAGTCACTGAAGAAGAAATAATTGTAGCTGCCAAAGCATCCAATGCCCACCAATTTATTTCCAGTCTTCCTCAAGGGTACGACACATATGTAGGGGAGAGAGGGATACAACTATCAGGTGGCCAGAAGCAGCGTGTAGCCATAGCTAGAGCTATATTGAAAAACCCTAAGATTTTGTTACTTGATGAAGCAACAAGTGCACTAGACGCTGAGTCGGAGCATGTGGTTCAGGAGGCATTGGATAGGGTCATGGTCGGCCGTACTACTATTGTGGTTGCGCACCGGTTGTCTACTATCAAAGGTGCAGATGTGATTGCTCTAGTGAAGAATGGAGAAATCGTAGAGAAAGGAAGGCACGAGACACTGATGAGGATAAAAGACGGTGTTTACGCCTCCCTCGTTGAGCTGCGATCCAATTAATAATACAGCATATAGCAAAAACTGTATATTTTTATTGGTAAAAAGTAATTAATTTTGTCCTATATATTGCTTATCAATTTTGGGAGTCAAAGCTAAAACTGCTGTTATTGATTGATAACTATCAAGAAATTTTCAAATTGACTTAATAATTAGTAAAAAAAAATTCAAAAAATATAAAATTTGGTCTCTAAAATGTAAAATTTGATCATGTTGAGAGTTCTGATCGGTTATTTAGATTTTTAAAATGAAAATATAGTGTCATGGAGTAAAAACTTGTTTTACTCCATGAAGCACCGTAGCCCAGCTCTCTCTCTCTCTCTCTATATATATATATAGAGTCCGACTATGATGAGACGCGGAGTGAAACACGTTTGCACTCTACGTTATATCTTCATTTCTAAAATTCAAATAACCGATCCGAACACTCAACATGTTCTCCATATTGAAATGTGCTTGGAGACCAAATTTTATATTTTTTTGAATTTTTTTACTATTTATTAAGCTACTTTGAAAATCGCTGATCCATTGTGAATAGTAAAAAAAATGAAAAATTTCTGGACCATCGGATCAGCGATTTTCAAAGTGGCTTAATAAATAGTAAAAAAATTCCAAAATATGTAAAAATTTGTTCTCCAAGCACATTTCAATATGGAGAACATGTTGAGCGATTGAAATCAGTTATATGAACTTTAGAAATGAAGATGTAGTGTCATAGAATAAAAATTTGTTTTACTCTATAAAGCACCGTAACCTAGCTCTCTCTCTCTCTCTCTATATATATATATATATGGAGTTGACTAAGGTGCTACGTGTAGCATATAGAGGTCATCTGTACAACAGCTCAATAGAGGAAAATAATTATATTAAAATTTATCGAGAGAGAATAATTAAAATTGCTGATGCAGTAAACATATATATCATTTTTTAATTAAAAAATAAAAACAGTCTTGACAAGAGTGTTCTTGCATAATTTTATATCTACAAAAGATTAATACTTAACAAAACTGGCGTACATACAGTATATGTATTTAGCTTGCTCTGATGCATCAAAATCACACTACTGACGAATTTGCAGAGGTTAGAGAAAATGTTGCCAATTTTTTTAATTATTATTTGAGGGAAAAAAAAGAAAATATAGAGTTGCCATAATTTTTTTTTTATTTTCATTTTTATCCGTGTATACTGATATTATCTGCACAATCAATTGGTACAATTTGTCATATCAATTGGTTTGTGCAGATAATAAATGGGTGCCACCTCTTAGCAGTGCCCAAATAATAGTTGCATATCAAATACGAATGGGATTTGGATTAAAAAATAGTAAAAAATTTCTTGTCATAAGTAAAAAATTTGTAAACACAAGTAAAACAGGATTTTTTAAAATAGTAAAACAGTGTTTTTCAATAAATCTAAGAAAATAGTAAAAAATTTCCAATGAATTAATATCATTTGTAAACACAAGTTTTTGAAATAATGAGAATTTGGAGTAGAATCACCAAAAAAAAAAAAATGAAAAATATGCTATTCAGAGGTAATGATTCCCGAAATTTTTATAAATATACAAAAATCAATTTTTATTTAACAATCTATACAAAACGCTGCTGGAATTCTAAATCTGTCCATACCGGCAACTGAATTGCCGGTTTCAAAACAACTAACCGACAGCAGGATTGCCGATTTCAAAAACCCAGAAACGGCAGCTGAATTGCCGGTTCCAAGCTCTGGATTCGGCAACTAAATTGCCGGTTCTGGATTCGGCTATAAAGCTCCCCACCCCCCGTCCCTTTCACTCACTCCCCCACCCTCCCTTCTCCAGCTTCATCAGGTTTGTTTTTTTTTTTAATATTTATTTTTTATTTTAGATAAATTAGTAAGATTAGTTTAAATTGAAGATAGATTAGTAAGATTAGTTTAATATATAAAAAAAAATTTAGATAATTAGAAAATGTCTAAAATTTTTTTTAGATAATTAGAAAATGTCTAAAAAAATTTAGATAATTAGGAGATGTCAAAATAATTTTAGATAATTAGAAAATACCAAAATAATTTTAGATAAATTAGAAAATGTCAAAATAATTTAAAGTAAATTAGAAAATGTCAAAATAATTTTAGAAAAAATATAAAATATTAAAATAATTTTAGTTAAATTAGAAAATATCAAAATAAATTTAGGTAAATTATAGAATGGTTACTGATATTATGAAAAACTTTAAAATTATTTAGAATGGTTTTTAGAATTAGTTAGAAAATACCAGAAAATCACCAAAATAAAAAATATTATCAAATTTCAAAATTGTTTTAGAAACAATACCAAAATTTCGGCCAAAATTTTGTAGAAAATTTCAAAATAGTTGAAAATGCTTAAGAAAATACCCAAATAGTTTAGAATCAGTAAGAAATTACCAAAACGGTTTAGAATATCTCCAAGAATATTTTATTGAGAAAACTACAATATATAATCTTAGGTAATTTAGGAAATGCCATAATAATTTTAGGAAAATAGTTTTCGAACAATGAAAATTGTAGAATTACTTAGGAAAATTTAGAAAATTATAAAATTGTTTAGAATGATTTAGGAAATTTCGAAATGGTTTAGAATTAGTTAGAAATACTAGAACGGTTCAGAAGAAATAATTTAGAAAATAATTTGGTACAATTTTTGAAATTCAGAATGAGAGAGAGAGAGACTCAGATAAGAAATTATCAGACAAATCTATTGTACCACAACCGATGCGCCCCGTATCTGCTATCGTTGGGATTATACCAGGTTGCCAAGTTACCTGGTATCAATATTGACGCGTCACTTATACATGCGCTTGTCGAGCGGTGGCGTCCAGAAACTCACACATTTCATCTTCCATTTGGAGAAATGACAGGTATTTAGCGAAATGATTCAAATAAAAAAATGATTGGTGAAATAAATATATTATTTATATTATTTTATTTAAATTAATTACAATTACGTTAGAAGACGTGAGCTGTTTGTGGGGTTTGCCTATAAAGGGCGTCCCAGTGACCGGGAGGTTGGATGGGGTGTGGGCTAGAAGCAGAATGTTCGAATTATTAGGGATCGGAGATGTTGAAGTGGATCTTTTTATGAAGAAAAGGGGGTCTGCTCATTCCGATTGGATAATGACAAAGAAAATGCTCCGCCAGAGGTTTAAGAAGCTTCCAGATGGCGCCGACGAGCGAACGGTGCAGTGGTAAGTATTTTCTACTCATTAGATTGTTTGTTCTTTAAATTTTCAATCATGTGCTTACATAAGATATCACGCAGGTATGTACGCGCATTTATTTTGGAGCTATTGTCGTGCACTATGTTCCCTGACAATAACGGAGACGGGATACCGATGTGGTATCTTGATATGATTGGAGACTTGGAGCAGCCGGTGGGATACAATTAGGGTGGAGCTGTTCTCGCATATCTGTATCGATACTTATGCCTCACGACCGATCCCTCGGTTACTTCCATGCATGGTCCGGTTATGCTTCTTCAGCACTGGTCATGGACCCAATTTCCAGTTCATTGGCTGATGCCAAAATCAAGAAAGTGGACACCTTCATGGGGCCAACCAACCCTGGAGACATGTCCGGCCTTTGCTGACAAATGGTGCACGAAACATGCGTACAATAACTCTGCACACAATAAAATAGCCGGTCCAAAAATTCCGCGCAGTCAGTTTCAGCAATTGGACGAGGGCATGGTGGATTGGGAGCCGTACGCCCGTATTTATGAGAAACTTTCGAGAGTAACACAGGCTGGACATGTAGTTCTTTCACATTATTTGTTTACTCGTTTTTATCATATATACGAATTACTACTGACAATTTTTAAAAAAATTTCAGCCTTACTAGTATTGCGGTCCTCTCATATTTTACTGGATAGTGGAGTATCATCATCCTGAGCGATGCATGAGGCAGTTCAGAAAATATCAACATATTCCGCCGCCGCCTCCCTTGAACAAAAATGTGCACAGCGACTTGCACAAGTATGACTCATTCAATTTTTTTGTTTACTAATGTTAGTTAATTTTTTGTGTTAAGTTGTTATAAACTGAATCATAGGCTTAAAATGGCATCAAAGAGGAATATTTCATGGGCCGACAAGCATGCGATCCATGTTGATAAGGCAGAGACGTATGAGCAAAATATATACGCAGAAGCCCGACCGTTTGACCATAATGAGCTTCCGACTTATCGCAAATAGTATCAGATGAACGGCATGGCATCTGTTTATATTTTTGAGCATCATGTGGAGGGGCTTGATCGTGGAGGTAGGATCTCCAGATACGAGCATGGCAAGAAATGATACATTCTTAGCGGACCGCCGATTGTCCGACTGGTAATTTCTAACTCTTATTTGTAATAGTGTAATTTTGTGTTATATGTCATATCTTATATTCTCGTTATGTGTCCAAGTCTTTGTGTGGGATAGGAGAGCTGGTGCACGGCGTGAAACAATTCTTCACCAAAGGGTGGCGTAGGCCGGGCAAGGATAACATGAGAAGAGGATGGGGTATTTGCTGTGATTGTGATGTCGAAGACCGTGCGCGTGCCCTGATGGATCAGGCTGGAGTTCCAGAAAATTGGGAAGAGGTCCCATCCAACGAGAGCACGGAAATTGGCGTTAATCCATACCCACCTCCTCCAGTATTCGAAGGACCAGATCCAATACAGTCTTGGCTATACGATGGATCTGCATGGAGAAATTACATGGCTCAGGCAGGAGTATGTTATGACGCAGACCAAAATTGATTTCAGGCAACCAAAAATTTGGTTGCAATAGGTCTAATTTGGTTGCAATAGAATGATTTTGCAACCAAAAATTTTGGTTGCCGGTGGTAGCAATAATTTTGGTAGCAATATATTTACAACCAACTCATTGGTTGCAATAATAATTTGTTTATTGCAACCAAAATTTGGTTGCTAGACTGACATAGCAATAAGGTATTGCAACCAAGTAAACGGTTGCTATTGTGCATTTATTGCAACAAAAAATGGTAGCAATAAAATAGTATTCACAACCAAAAAATAGTAGCAATAAAATAGTATATCGCAACGAAATACATGGTTGCAATTGTGTAACTTTTGCAACCAAAGTATAGTTGCATGAAATTTGTAGCAATAATCTATTGCAACCAAATAAATAGTTGCTATTGTGCGTCTATTGCAACTGAAAAATGGTAGCAATAGGATAGTATATCGCAACGGACTTTATGGTTGCAACTTGTGCAATTCTTGCAACTAAATTTTAGCTGCATTAAATACGTAGCAATAATCTATTGCAACCAAATAAATGGTTGCTATTGCACATTTATTGCAACTGAAAAATAGTAGCAATAAAATAGTATATCACAACGAAATTCATGGTTGCAACTTCTGCAATTCTTGCAACCAAATTTTAGTTGCATGAAATACGTAGTAATAAATTGAATATTTATCGCAACCAACAAATGGTAGCAATAGAATAGTATATCACAACGAACCGATCGTTGCTATTTGTGTAATTTTTGCAACAAAGTTTAGTTGCAATTATTAAATCTAATGCAACAAAATTAGTATGCCGATATAATTCTAAATACAACCAAATTTGGTTGCAATTAATAAATCTAATGCAACCATAAATATTTTAATGGCAACGAAATTGATATGCAAATGTAATTCTAATATCCGTTGTAATTAATCATTAAGTAGTCATTCTATTAATTCTGTTTTGAATAAATATTCTTGAATTTATAATGTAAACTATAATATAAAATGGAGACTAATTAATAAAAAAAAACACATTCATAATACATTAACATATATCATTACTCAAATTTACATTAATAAAATAACAAAAAAAAAACACTGTAATCTAAAAAGAAAGAATGAATTAAAAGATATTATCAACTATCACATGCACATGCTTGTTCCTTGAGTAAATTAAGCTCTCCATGAAATCTTCACTCTATTTATTGAAAGATATCCCTACATAAGAATAACAGATGTTAATTTGTTTTTTTTATTTATTTTTTCTTTTAGACTACTTTCGTACCGGATATATTTGGTAGCAATTGATAATTCAAATGATGTACTGTATCAGTAATGAACCTCTATTTGTTGTCTACAGCTCTCCAAACGGTTAATATCTGAAAGAATTTATTCCAATGCCTGTAATAAGATTTTCCAATTGGAGAAGGTTAGACCCAAAACTTAAAACAAAAATAACAAGATAACATGTGATAACAAAGCCTGAATATCTTTATATCCCTTCAACCACAAAAGGTATCAGATATCGTATGATAACAAAAAGAACAGAACACATGAATGCAGGAAGTAAAGGCACATGGAAGTAATATTTCCTTTATTCTGTTTTGCAGGTCTGGCTTAGATGTTTCAAGCCTGTACAGGGATGCAGAGAATTGACATTGCAAACTCTTACAATCTATTGTTAAAAAAGAAAAAAGAAAAAAAAGGAGCTTGCACAATCTAACTAGCTGAATAAAGATCGAACAAGTACTTACGGAGCATGTTAGCATCAAAGTTTCTCATGATTCTCAACCGCTTTGCTGTGTCCAAAAACAGGCTAAATAAAAAAAAAAAAATTGTGTTCAACTTAACTCAAAATATGAGCAGCTAGTTTCCAATCAATAAAATAAAAATGAATGAACTAAAAATAAAAGTACCTCCAGGGGACATCTCCAACAAGCAACTAATCACCATCTTTATCCTTGTATGTTAGTACTAACGCAGAAGAACTATCTAATAACCGTGAGCTCTTCATATAACCTACATTGTTAGGTACTTTGTCAATTTCATCAAACAATTAAATGGAGGTTCATTTCAGCTACAACTTAACTTCATTTCCAATAATAGTTTCATATTTGTTGCTACTTGTACAACTTTTGCACAATATTTAGGGTGAGTCTCCAGCACAGTAAACAAATATGGATGGTTATTATTGATTTGATGAGAAGTTGTTACTCTGTGAAAAGGATATTATTGTAATTATACATCCACCATAAGTTTTATTATCAAAATAGTGTAACCGAGTATAGTTAGTATTTCAACATTATCCTTGGTGTATTAGATGGTCAAAAAATCAATTTAAAATTTACTTCGTTAAAAAATAGTGTATCAGAGCAAATGTCCAACATTTAACACAGTTTATTGCATTAAGAATTTCAGCAACGTACCAGTAGGCATCTTAAAATTAAAATACACCAACACCAGACCAAACCAATCAAGCTGATGACATTAGTAAATCAGGACAAACTGGTTGGTACAAGTGTGGTACAAATGCATTGACAAAACTATATATTTATGAATAGGTAATATGACATTGTAAGAGTTAAATTAACTTACTCTAGTAGAGGAGGTGGTTGTGCCCCAAAACATGAGCTCAAGAGAAATTGCTAGGCCCTCATAAGAGCAGTGGGAATTCAAATCGACTTTTCCCCATCCATATTGACTTTGACAAAAAGACAACCACTACTGAGGCGGCTCTTCTCCTGGCCCTTGGCAAGACTGGCCATTTAAAAAGCCAATGCTGCGGCCTTTCTGTTTGGCCTATGAAATACAAGTACCAGTAAATAAATATACTCTGAATTTTTTCCTGTACAAGAACATTTATACCAGCATAAGTACAAATACCAGTACAATACTGTTAGAACAAGTTTGGTCGTCATTTTGATGGAATTAGTTATTTCTACCTATGAATTGGATGGTCAACTGATAAATACTGAAATTAACAAATATTTCAACTGTTTAGAAATTAATCTGACATAATTAAGTGCTAGCCCACTATAATCTAATACATAAATATGCTGTACCAGTACTGGAGATAACCAGCACTTAACCAACCTCAGATGGTTATCACTACCACAAATAAAGATTAAACTGCTAATCAGTAGGGAAAATAAAGTACGACAGGTACAGATGATAGCTCCAGTACAAAAGAACAATCTGCTCCTTTATCACTACAAAGGAACAAAAGAAGCTCAAGCATTCTCATTTTTTTGTCTTTTGAAGAAAAATTCCTTTTTAAACTGAGTACTGTCCTACATATGAGTTTTCTTTTGTGAAATTATTCACAAACTGATATTGGTACTAATGACAATTCTGTCATACCTACAAGGACTGCTCCACTGTTCAGATTAGGATTAATGTGTAAATATTTTAGTACAGGTCAATACGACAGAATTGAAAAATAATATGATTTAATGCAGGGGCATATTAGGGACAGTGCAGGAAAATTAATAGTTAAGGCTAAATCACTGGGGGGTAGTGGGGTTAAATAGTTGAGGCTCCGATGAAGATTTCTTAACCTCATGTTACAGCACAGAATATTTATGAGCACTTAAACAGTCGAAGGTGCAGCATGATAAGAAATATCAAAAGACAAAACCCTGAATTTTTATGTTTTTTTTTTAACGGAAAAACCCTGAATTGTGTTAACTGCTAACTGTTAATTGTGTATACTGCTACTGTTCTCTATGGATAATTTATTTATGATGGTGCGGTACTGGAGGGAGAGGCAACCCAGGTTGATTTAGGGAGTGATTCAATACCACTTCCTACCCTAGGTTGTCTCCTAAGGATGCAATCATGCGATGTGTGATAACAATGCACATTTGGTTCATTTGATCCAGCAGCTGCCAGTAAACATCATAAGTCTTTAAGTTAAAAAGAGTCACTACCTCTACATGAGCTTGATGTGATCCATTTTGTTCAGCTCAACACGTATCAGTGTGGTACAACAGTAAAAGAAGGATCACCAAAAAAAATAAATAATTGGTACCAGTATTGTAGAAGAGAGAGAAGAAAGAAATTACTTTGGCGTTCCTTCCTCTTTCCCCATCTATCAAAGGATCCAGTATTGTTAATGCTTGAAGCAGCATTTGTCACTTGTTTAGTACTGGTAGAAGCTGCTCAACACGCTGGTATGGAGCTCTGTGACAAAATTGACAGTACCAGATCCACATCCGGCACCACCCCTGCTTGTTTATCAAATCTTTTATAAGAACAATTCTAGTAGCAGTATAACATTAACAAAACATATTCTCAAAAACTCATCTTTGTCTGCTGAATTTGTGCTTCCAGGTATACCCCCCAAGTTGGAGACATTAAACTCCAGGGCCCCACTAAATTCAGTCCCTGAAAATAAAAATGAACAAATAGCACGCAACCAGCATCAGTGGAACCATAAAGGTTATGGTATCTATTTTTCAAATTCACACTCATCCTTCTCTTCGGTATCTGTTAGAGGTGAGAACCTGAAACCCGACTTCACTTTATTGTGCCTAAGTGTTGATTTCAGATTAAAAATTCTATTTGTATAGTTGTCAATGTGAAAATGCAAAACCCTCCTAAAAAGTAAACAAAGCAAACGATTAAAAAACTGCTACTGGTTCGGTTTGATAAAAAAATCAGTATGTAATAGAAAGAATCGCCATTACAGAGTTTTTGGCTACCAGTCATCACTACTAACTCCACACGGTATCCGATACGTGTCCGATACGGGTACGAAGCAAGAGCGTCGGGTCTGAAAGAAGCGTGAGGTCGGCTGAGATTGGAGGGCAAGAGCTCCGGTGAGGCACTCTCTCAAAGAGATCGGACCGCTTCTCCCGCGCGCGGGTGCGGAGAGGGTCGGCGCGCACGCGAAGGAGGAGAGGGTTTTGGGTTTGTACTCGGGTGGAGAGGCTGAGGGGGGCGCGTCTGTGCTGGGGTCAGAGGTGAGAGAGAGAGAGAGAGAGAGATGGGTCGGATTGGTGCGGAGAGGGTTTAAGGCTGGTGCGTCTGTGCGAATTGTGATGGCGGGAGGGGTTTTGGCCTGGCGCCGAATTCGCTTTTTTTTCCTCTATTAATAACTAAAAAAACTTTCAGCCAGATAACCGTATGTGAGAGGGACGCGTCTCTGAAGTGCCGTCGGATTCATGAAAATCGGACAGATCTATCGTTAACTTATAATAAACTTTTTTTCTTTATTTAACTTATAATATTTAGGGCAAGTCAAATTAAATGCATCCACTGGTCACATATTTAATGCACATTTTCAAACTTTTTAAACCATATTTATATAGATAATACGACAACTAATAAATTTAAATTAATTTAAAAATAAAAATTTGTACAACTAATAAAATCCATTGGCGAACGATCGGGTGGTTAACGTTACTCACATGTAGGAGTGAAAAGTGAAAACACATCAGATACAGATCGGATAGGATAGTAATAAAATCATATTCGTATTCATTTTTTTCTGATCCGATACGAATTGTATATTAAATGAACACGAATATGAATTGGATATTAAATGAATACGAATACATATTGAATATTAAACTTATTTTAACACGTATATATATTGAATACATAATTTAAATATTGTGACAGAATAAACATATTATTTGATAAATTATTTTTTCATTTAAAAATAAAAATCACATCAAAATATTGGTACGAATTCCTCTCTAAACATATATGATTCTAAACCAAACGAATAAAAAATACTGATATAATTACGAATATCCGTAAATAATACGGATATATATAATTTGATAATTACATGTATTGTTAGTGGTAATGATTTTTTTATATGCCATTATTAATTAGTTGACACAATTATAATAGACAATGCTGATGATGTGTATGATAGCTCGTGAACTTATTTAGCACACACAACTGACAACTTAAAGATCCTGTTTTTTTTTTTTTTTACTCTTAATTTGTCTAGTTCAATTGATAAAATTTTTTTTTTTAAAAAAATTCAGTAATAAATACTTTTAAAATGAGATGTTGTTTTTTTAAATTTGAAGTAGAATTAATTGTCAATAATATTATTTGCAAAATTTATTTGTTATAGTTAGTACTACAACAATAATCATGAAAAATATTTTTGAAAATATATTTAATCACTACATGGAACAAAATATTAACTAAGTCTTATGATAATAGATGTAATACATTTAGGGCTGCACAAAAATATGTAGTTTGTGATTCGATTCGAGTTTGATTCGAAAAAGTTCGTAAAAAATTCGATTCGAAATAGTTTGAAATTAATTCAAACCAAATTCAAAATGGACCTGTTCGTTCGAAATATGTTCGCAAACTATTATAGTTTGAATTTCAAAATAACGTGAACCGTTGATTTTCACTGATTACTTAAAAAGTTAAAACATAAGGCCGCCCAGCTATAAGTCATAACTCGTAAGTCGTAATACTCGCTCTCAGTTCTGAAATCCTAAATGACTTTCACTTCTCGCTCTTGGCGACTACGATCATTCTTTCTTGTCGTAACAAATTCAAAATTGAGTTCGTAAAAAAAATCGATTTGAAATTAAATCAAACGAAACTTAGTTCAAAATTAATTCAAACCAAACTCATGCAAACTAAAATAAATTCGATTTAGTTCGATTCATTTGCAGCCCTTAATACATTAGTTATATAAATTATATTCATGGAGACCAGAGTTAAGATGACATATTATTTTTGTGTGCCTCAATTATGCATCACATCTTTATCTCAATTTTTTTAATTCTATCATATCAATCCGAACCACTCAATATAAATTTCATATTAAAATGTGTTTAAAGACTGAAATAATATATTTTGTATAATTTATTTACTAAACAGGTTTAGACAGATATTTAAAAAAATAAGATGTTCTTAAAAAGAAATGCAGTTTTTAAGAAAATATATCCTGAGCGTCCCCTAGTGTATTGTAAAAACACGACATGTCTGTCACAAGTGCTAATACACACGCCTAAGAACGAAAATAAATCTGCTACGATTCTAATTTTCCTACAATCTCCTGCGATTTCAAATCTTTCCCTTCATATGTTTTGAGATTCGTGCTTAAAAAACAACTGCTCTTGAAATTTGTGCATTCCAAAAAGTGAATGCATAGATTTAGAATCGCAGGGAACGCAGGGAATTTGGATTGCAGCAGATTTATTCCCCTAAGAACACAACACAATATGTCACCGCAAATTCACAGCGTGTCGTATCAAATTGTGTCAGTGCCGTATCTAATTTTTCCTGAAATTAGTACGTATAAAACACGGCACGAATTGACACATTTGTGATACCGCACGTTTATGACATGCTTCGGACACGGAAAAAACTGGCGCCTGGCTAAATCACAAATGGAAATAGTTGAGTTTTTTTTATAAACCGTAAATAACAAATTGGAAGTTATGAAACCAATATGATTACGCTGAGATTTCAAAAAACCATAAGAACCGAGAATTAAACTCGGCCCGATAAAAAATAAATTCTTAGGACCGAATTTTACTCTCGGTCCCCATAATTTTTTTTTAAATCTTGCCACACCTAATCCACACCTAAATTTTGTGCTAAATTTTGTGCGACGGATGGTGTTGCAAACTAAATTAAAATTATTCAAAGAAAATTACATACAATAAAAATAGCCTAAATTACTTTAAAATAAATATATTATTCTACATTTATTAAAATAAATTTTTTGAGTTAATATACTCTACATGCAAACTAAAATTACTAAAATTAAACTAAAATATCTAAATTACACTTAAAAAAACTAAATCAATCTAGAATTTATTTAACTAACTAATAAATTCTACAATTACTAAAATTAAACCAAAATATCTAAATTACACTTAAAAAAACTAAATCAATCTATAATTTATTTAACAAACTAATAAATTCTAAAATTACTAAAATTAAACTAAAATATCTAAATTACACTTAAAAAACTAAATCAATCTATAATTTATTTAACTAACTAATAAATTCTACAATTACTAAAATTAAACAAAAACAATTAAATAAATTATAGATTGATTTAGTTTTTTTAAGTGTAATTTAGATATTTTAGTTTAATTTTAGTAATTTTAGAATTTATTAGTTAGTTAAATAAATTATAGATGATTAGTTTTTTAAGCGTAATTTAGATATTTTGGTTTAATTTTAGTAATTGTAGAATTTATTAGTTAGTTAAATAAATTCTAGATTGATTTATTTTTTTAAGTGTAATTTAGATATTTTAGTTTAATTTTAGTAATTGTAGAATTTATTAGTTAGTTCAATAAATTCTAGATTGATTTAGTTTTTTAAGTGTAATTTAGATATTTTAGTTTAATTTTAGTAATTTTAGTTTGCATGTAGAGTATATTAACTCATAAAATTTATTTTAATAAATGTAGAATAATATTTTTATTTTAAAGTAATTTAGGCTATTTTTATTGTACGTAATTTTCTTTGAATAATTTTAACTTAGTTTGCAACACCATCCGTCGCACAAAATTTAGCACATAATTTAGGTGTGGATTAGGTGTGACAAGATTAAAAAAAAAAAAAATTATGGGGACCGAGAGTAAAATTCGGTCCTGAGATTTTTTTTTTATCGGACCGAGTTTAATTCTCGGTTCTTATAGTTTTTTGAAATCTCAGCATAATCATATTGTTTTCGTAACTTCAAATTTTTTATTTATGGTTTATAAAAAAAAAAATCGAAATAGTTAGCCTTTTTTGTTATTGTTTTCTTGCTTTATTGGAGCTACAGATAAAATAAAATCGGAGCATGGGTGAAGTGTAGACCCAAGATACTGTGCTGAAAAATGGGGTTTTGTTGAAAAGAAATGAAAAGTGGTATACCTACTAGTTGCATTTTTTCTGAATGCTTGCTCCAGGTTTACAAAACTACACATCTTTTTGAGGCGCTTCATGCTGCTCGCTTACGGCGCACTCATTCAAAATTCACGTGGCATACTCTGAATGGTCATCTTTGAAGCACACGGTTCTTGTTTTTTCCTTAATCAATATTAGCCGCCAATTTAAATCAAACGGTTATAATTAAAAAGGAGTTTCTTAACACGATACACAGTAACACATCTAGTTTTTTTCCATTTAGAATATTTTGATCAACTAATATTAGATTCGTCCCTGCAGCGCAATTAATTTAGTATACGTTTTCAATATTTGGTAACCATAATAATTTAGATAATAGGACAACTAATAAATAAAAATTAAATTAAAAAGAAAAAAATGTACAACTAATAAAATTGGTTGACCATCAATTGCCAGAGTGATGCTTCCATGGACCCAAGGACCTATTTGTAAAATGAACATATCTTTATTTTCAAAGTTCAAACAGTCGATCCGAACCGTTCATCTTGTTCTCCATTTTAATATGTGCTTGGAGACCAAATTTTACATTTTTCTGAATTTTTTTACTATTTATTAAGATGGTACAAAATTCAATGGTCTGAATTTGATATTTTTTGTACCCATCTTAATAAATAGTAAAAAAATTCAGAAAAATGTAAAATTTGGTCTCCAAGCACATATTAATATGGAGAACAAGATGAATGGTTCGGATCGACTGTTTGAACTTTAAAAATAAAGATATGTTCATTTTACAAATAGGTCCTTGGGTCCATGGAAGCATCACTCATATATATATATATATATGAGAGTGTCTTCTATAGACATAAGGACCTTTTTGTAAAATGAACATATTTTTATTTTGAAAGTTCAAACAGTCGATCCGAACCGTTCATCTTGTTCTCCATATTAATATGTGCCTGAAGACCAAATTTTACATTTTTCTGAATTTTTTTACTATTTATTAAGATGGGTACAAAATTCAATGGTCTAAATTTGATATTTTTTGTACCCATCTTAATAAATAGTAAAAAATTCAGAAAAATATAAAATTTGTTCTCCAGGCACATATTAATATGGAGAACAAGATGAACGGTTCGGATCGACTGTTTGAACTTTGAAAATAAAAATATGTTTATTTTACAAATAGGTCCTTATGTCCATAGAAGTCTTTGCCTATATATATATATAAATTTATTATTTTATTGGACTATGTACTGATTATTACGGAGGGTTTCAATAACTCGTGTCTTTCTTACTTTATCATATCTCATATTTTATATTTTCATTTTCAATATCTAAGTTGCTGCTCCAAACCGCTTAACATGATACCCATGCCAACATATGCGTGAGGATGAAATTTTATGATTTTTAATGTCAACATCCATGACATCCATGCCAATATTAGTTTATTAAAATAATATTTCATATGATAACTATTTATAATTTCTAAATTAATATCAATTATGATAATAAACAAATAAATTTATTCACTCTCGGATTTAATGTAAATCATATCTGAATTATAATTGACCTTTTTTAATTTGTTTTCAAATTATTTGCAAATATTTCAGGAATATCATTCACAAATAATTTGAAAATAAAAGTTTGAATAATAATTATTCTTAAATTTTCAAAAATAATTATGTTTTAAAATATTATTATGATAATTAATTAATTCCGTTTCAAGTTTGAACAGAAATCTAATTTAAAATAAGTATTTCTAATTTTTTTTTATTTTCTACCGACTTGAATGTTATGAACAATTATGGTCCAGAAAAATATGCGGAATAAATAATTACGTGGTGTTATTTTTTAATATTTTCTTTTCTAAATATTGCTGCCAAATAAATTGCTTCCAATTAATTTTATTTTTCTCAGGGCTCGAAATCCTCTATGCAATCTAAAATTTGGTGCAACATAACCAATCTTTTATTCCACAATTAAAAGCACAATAAATCTAAACAATTAAATGTGGCCGGTCATGCTTAATTAATTTTTTTTTCAGATTTTAAGTTGGTTCATAGAAAAAAAAACATAAAAATAATGAGAATATTACTAAATATAAAATTAGTAATTCAAAATTATTAATAATGAGAATACTAAATATATTAATTATTCGGATACGGATAATTAAAATTCAAAACTGTTTCTATATCTGTATTTGCACGGACATTCATACGGATATTCGGATATCGGATATCCGTATTTAATTTTTAGATACGGATCCGGATACAGTCGGATATTATCTAATCCGTTTGCACTCCTAGAATAAACCGAGTTATTAGCAGTAGAGTTAAATTAGATAATCTGAATCCGTCAAGTAATACACAAAAATATTTTTTAAGATATATTTAATTACTTTGTACAAAATATAACTAATTCAATATCCTTTTCAGAAATTATTAAGAGCGAATTTGAATCAGATAATCCGAATACATTTAGTACGACAACAATAATTATGAAAAATATTTTTGAAGATATATTTAATTACTACGTACAAAATATTAACTAAGTCTTATGATAATAGATGTAAAAAATTTGATTTATTAATAAGTACATATTTTGTGTGTCAAATTT
Organism: Carex cristatella; assembly: GCA_024447775.1. Classification (NCBI taxonomy): domain Eukaryota; kingdom Viridiplantae; phylum Streptophyta; class Magnoliopsida; order Poales; family Cyperaceae; genus Carex; species Carex cristatella. The sequence continues at coordinate 6,973,469 of JAJHPF010000017.1, forward strand.
TAATAAAAATATAAAGAAGCTTTTTCCTAATTTTTTTTAATAGATTAAAAAAAATTAAACATTAAATTGGTATTAACCTTTTGGAAATCTGTTCAAAATAATAGATCGAATCAATTCACTCTGTCCAAGTTATTTTCGGATTGCTCCTTTTCATCTAGTCAAATTTCTTTATTGTAAATTTGTCTAATTAAGTTGTTAGAAAAATAAAAATTATAAATTCAGAAATAATTATGTTTAAATTAGGCATTGTTTTCCAAATTAAAAGTGAAATTAATTATCTATTGTTTTCTGCAATCTTAACAATATTTTTTAAAATTAAATTTAATAATATTAATAATGTAAAACTATATATTCAATATCGACATATAAATAACTAGCTAATTCAATTGTCAAACAATTCGAGATTTTCAATATGGTTGATAGTAGGGCTGTTCAAAAAAGCTCGTAGCTCGTGGCTTGCTTGTGACTCACATCTGGCTCGATCGGTAACAGCTGGTTCGATAGTGAACCGAGGTGAGCTAAGGCCTTAGCTCGCTCGCCAGCTCACGAGCTAGCTTGGCTAGGCATCAATTTGTGAATTTGTGTGTATTTTATATTGTCAAACTTGGTCCAGCTTGGTCCAGCTCGGTCAAAAAAAGGTTTGTAAAATTTATTTTCTTCTTAAAACAAGGTCCAACCAAACCCAGTGAGCCAGCTCGTGGCTCGTGAGCTGGCTCGCGAGTTGGCTCGTCACGAGTTTGAGCTGAGATTTTAGCTCATGAGTTGTTAACAAGTTGACTCGCTAACAGCTCGGTTTAGAATTAATGAGCTGAGCTAAAGGCCCAGCTCGGCCCGAGCCAGCTCATTTACAGCCCTAGTTGATAGTATAATAATAATCATAAATTTTAGGTTTTGAAAAAAAAAATACACTGCGGAGATCAAATTATAAACTAATTTTAATTATCTTACGACATTTCTTAATTATTCATTACTTTTAGTTATATGCAATTAATTGTATCTATATTTTGATATAACTTTGAATAATCTTATCTTCAACGTTATTTTGATATAACTACTGATTAACATCTATTATTTTATTTGATGGTAATTTTTCACCGATAACTCTAATGATACGCATCATGAAGCAAATAAGAATATTTGAAACAAATATCAGTCGCACCAATTAGATTGAAAACTCATATATTTTTTTGTCAGAAGCTTATTTGTAATAAAAAAATAAGAAAGTTAACAAAACATTAATTTGTCCAAAATACCAATTTCTGGAAAACAAATTAAGACAAACAAATCAGAAAAAAAATGGAGGTGTCCATTGAAAATAAAAATGGAGAAGTGAAATGCCAAGAAGAAAAGAATTTAAAAAGAAATCTAACTGGAATAGGACAATATTTTACAAAATGGAGAGCGAAAAAAATATGAAAAATGTCTCCCTTGTGGCGATTCACTCTGAATATGGCGCGAGTATGTAATAACTGCACCTAAATTTTAAAAGCAGATGAATAATAATGTAATTTGGCGCTGAACTAGATAACTGAACTAAAAATTTGAAATAAATGAAAATTGCGGAAATATATACTCTGTCGCTTTCCGTAATTTGTTTTCTAGGGTCCTCTTTCCTTCTCTCTCAGTAAGCAGTAAGAATGTCTTCTCTTCTTATATTTTGCTAAGAAAAGCATATTTTTTTTTAATTAACCCCCGAATTGCTCTGTACACATTCTTTGTGGTCCATGCATGTTATTGCATTGATTCCAGGCGTTCATATATGTAATTAATGTCTAGCAAGGGAAGTCATAACTTACTTTTTCTTGTGTCAAGTTCAGCAATCCTAGGTAGAACAAACCAATTGCATTGATTTCAGGCGTTCATATATGTAATTAATGCCTAGGTTAAATATATAAGAGTGAATATGACTAATGCTTTTCTTTTTTTTCCTCTTCAAATCTTAATCATTATTAAGATTTGGAGTCGCTCTTGACGCCAAAAATGTTATGGGTACAGTGGTAAGAGTGAATATATGATTAATGCTTTTTTTGCTCCTCTTCAAATCTTAATAATTATTAAGATTTGGAGTCGCTCTTGACGCCAAAAATGTTATGGGTACCGCTGTAATAGAGATGTTCACTTATTTGAAGTGTTATGAATCGCTCTTTATGAAATGTTTAAATGATCCATCGTATCGATTGATTGTAGATTCAGAAAAATGGCTGCGCAACAAAATTGGCCGTCTCATGCACGTCGTGCCAGAATTGGAGAAGATGAAGTGAATGGTATATAATCTCTATTTTATATGTATTTGAACTTATTAATTTATCAATAAATATGTCTACTACAATATGGTATTTTTCATTTGCAGGTTTGACAGGAAATATAAGAAATGTACGTGGTGTTGTCAATGGCCACGAGGCAACAAAAAAGTGGCATGCAAGTAAACCGGGTAAACTCCCGATTCAATTCTCTACGAGACTTGGTGGTGCTATTGGTGTTCATAGGAGATCGTTTATTGATGAAATTGTTATTCAAATGCGACAACATGCTCCACTCATAGGAGTCGAAACATGGTTCAAAGTTCCAAGTGAAAATAAAAAGACTATTGTAGAGAAAGTGCTGGTAAGAATTATTATTTTTTAAAGTTATATATACATTTGGAAATGAAGGTAGATCTGTTTTATACTTGATAGATTTTGATGCTGGTATGGATTGGTAGTCTGCATACCATGCGAGTGTGGATTGTTTTTGTTAGGATGATAGTGACTCAACATGTAGCTAGACCATTAAAAGCCAGTAGAGCAGAATAGATTAGAACTACAGATGTAATTCGAAACAATTGACTAGGGTAATTCGGTAGTTTGAGTAAATACCTCAGAAATGTTTGATTATGATTGGATTTGTGATAAAAAAATAATTTAGGTATTATGTTGTTATATACAAGTTTCAGTATGTTACAGCATGAGTGGTCGACTAGTCATTTACTGGCTGTACTGGTGAATCTGAAATATGAAATATTCAAATTCCTTCTATGAATTTTGGTACCTTTGACACATATTATGACTAGTTTTTAGTGAGTCTCCAAAGGGGACATTCTGTTCGGATGAGCAATTGGTGCAAAATAAATCAGGGAGCATGCAGTAAGCACTACTTTAGCCATTGAAGTTATTGGAAATTACCAAATCATAAGATATTGCACAACTTTAATGGAGTTCTGGTTTAACTGAATAGTAGAGCAAAATTACTTTGTCACTTACCAAAAAATAGTATTGTCAACCAAAATTACTTTAGCCTTCGTTAACTGAATAGTCTGAAGGAACAATTTGGTAACCAAAATTACTTTGTCAACCAAATTGGTCCTTCAGACTTTTAGAAAAAAAAATAGTATTGTGGCTACTGAAGCCTCCTTTTCTACAGGGCAAAATTAATGAAAAGTCTTTTAGTAGCTACTCCAATATGCAGGATATTGCTTACCACATGTGGGATTATAAATGGTCTATAGATTAAATGTGCTTATGATCTGCTTATGTATTTCTATTAATTTGATGGTATGAATTTCTATTTTTTCAAATTACAGGATCATTGGGACTTGAAAAATAATGAAAGTACCAAACAGAAGATATTAAAAATTACTGGTGAAAGGTACAAAACTTGGCGCTCCAACTTAGCAGCTACTTAGCAGCTACTTACCGAGCATATGCAACTAGAGTATTACACACGGGCTGGGCAGGGCCGGACGGGCACGGGCGTCACGGGCACACGGGCACAACGGGCCGGGCATCACGGGCAAAAAAAAAAATCTGCCCTGCCCGTTTAATGCCCGTGCCCATCACGGGCCCAGGGGCAGGACGGGCAGGGCCCTTTTTTTTTTTACTGTTTTTTTTTGTGTTTTTTTTTTTTTACTATTTTTTTTTGGTTTTTTTTTTTTACTGTTTTTTTTCTGTTTTTTTTATAAATTCAAATTGTAAATAATTATAAATCCAATTCATACCAATAAATTATAAATCCAAATTCATGCAAATTTAAATTCATTTGACATGGTTGTAAACTTGTAACTCGATAATTTTTGTTAAAATAAAATATAAATTAAAAATTTCTTAAATCAATTAGTTTAAAAATAATTAAGCTCTTATTTTAAAACAATAGATTAAAAAATAAACGACGTTTTTTGGCACTAAACGACGTTTTTTGGCACCAAAGACCTTAAACTTAATTTTTGAGGCACTAAACGACGTTTTTTGGCGATTCTGATTTTCCGGCTACCCGGGGCTCACCGCGGGTGACGGTCGCCACCGTCTCCTCCTCCCCTTTCCGAATTGACGTCATACGCGTCAATCCGACTTTCCTAGCAAAAGTTATGGCCGTTTAAAGTTTTAAAAAAATATATCTCATTTTTGAATTTTAAAAAAAAAAAAAAATGGGGAGGTGGGTCCGGGCGGGGGTCGGGCAGGGGGGGTCCGGGCGGGGCCCGGGCAGGGGGGGCCCGGGGCCATTTCAAAAAAAAATTCGAAAAAAAAAATAAAAATAACGGGCACGGGCACGGGCATGGGCAGGGCACGAGCACGGGCACACGGGCGCACGGGCACGGCGAGCCGAGCGATCACGGGCGGGGAAAAAAAATTCAAGTCCGGCCCGTTTAACGCCCGTGCCCGTGTGCCCGTGTGCCCGTGTGCCCGTGGGTGCCCGTGGGTGCCCGTGGGTGCCGTGGCACGGGGGACGGGCACGGGAGGGGCACGACGGGCACGGGCACGGGCGGGGCACGGGCAGGGCACGCCCCCGGGGGCAAAATTCATAGTCTATATGCAACTAATGAAGAACGTCTCAAACACAAGCCTGAAGAGCTTAGTATGAATGATTGGAAGCATCTCATTTACTATTTTGGTACAGAAAAATTTAAGGTATGATTGAAACATTAATTATTATTTTAGAATAATCAAATATAGGCACATATTGCAAAATATTAAGATGTTAACTTTTAACTAATTATAATACTTTAATCGGTTCATTTTCCCCCCCAATTTTACTATATTTTTGCAAGCTAACTTTTCCTATATATATATCTATATATATCAAATATAATAATATATATATATAATAATAAATATTATAGAAAAAGAGTGAAACAAATTCAGCCAATCGGGGGAAAAGGAAGTTCAATCACAGTTGTGGGAGCAAGTCCTTCTCCCAAATGAATTACGAAAATGTATGTATTAATTATTCTTCAATTCTCTAATTAAGAATTCATTCTACGGATCATGTGCCTTGAATAACCACTAATTGTGATTGATCTTAAAAATTTTCAATGACAGCGTGATAAAGATACACAAGAAGAGCCTAATGACCTGAATTTATGGTACTTGACTCATACCAAGGATGACAAATGGCTAGATGCAGCTTCAAAAGATTTATATGTAAGGACATAAATTATAAGTTGTGGTTTTCTTTTTTCTGAACTTGATTATTTCAAATTTCATAATGTATGATATGTATATACTTATTTCAAATTTCATAGTGTACGTATGATATGTATATACTTTTACTAAACGTACATCTTCTATTATTAGGAAAATGTGAAGGAGAAGATTGGAGAAAGAGAGGATGCGACTGGAGAACTCGTCTCAAGATGAACAAAATGTAATTTTTCAGGATGTTGCCGGCGACGGATCGGGCTCTTTGTATGGTCGTGGCTATATGGCCAAATCAAACAATTCAGATGAAGACGTGCATGAACAACTTAAGGAATGTCTGGAGATCAATGGAAATCTTATTGCGCAAATGGAGGAGGTTAAAGAGAGTAACGCTGAACTCAGAGCTGAGCTTGATGAAGAAGGTCAGAGAAATGAAGTCAATGGAAGAAAATATCAGTCAAAAGGTGCGTCAGGAGATCATGGCTATGTTTAAACAACAAATGTGAGGTAAATTTTTTAGTTAATTGTATGATGTAATGAAACTCGATATGTTAGATTTAACCGAACATGTAACCTGTTATTTTTTTTCGTGATGAGAACTGTTGTCTTATGAATAGTAGATTTTAAAAAAACACATACCTTGTTCAATACAAAAAGGCAAAGCAACACCACAGTTGCTGGACTTTCTGATTTTTTTTCTTCTGTAAAGCTAGATTAATTTTTATTCAAGTACTATTTTGAATAAGCAAACATAAAAATATAATCGATAAGGAGTGTCAAAACAAATGAAAAGAATTGAAGTTCAAAGTGGGTATGAGTTCATATTTTGTATAATAAAATGCCTCTGACAGTCTCCTGGAAAGAGATTTCATAATGCATTTGTTGCATATTTTTTTTTGTCAAGTAGAGCACCAGGTAGGCCGGTAGCAGTTGATGGATATTTCATTTATCTGAGTGTAAATTGGATGAGCTGGCAAATTTAAGCTAACCTAAACCACCTGCTGTAGATTTTATATTATACTTCAAGCAAATGATAATTCTGCCCCTAAGAATTGAGGAGTTGTGTTAGCAACAATATATGTATTGCCAATTTTGTCACTTAATTAAAACACCCAAATAATTCATGGCAATTCTGCACAATATTGAACCAGCAGTGAATTGTTATAAATTCTCAAGTTTTGGATATTGGAAGAACTAGTGTAATTGAATTTCAAATTGAATTCAAATATTAAAATGATTTTAATTTGTTTTTCAAAATGTCAAATGTATGTACATCGTAATTACTCTAATATTTCTAAAAAAAATTGTTGTCGTACCATAACATTGGGTTGCTATTGAGGATTATGATTTATTTGATAATAGTGTATTAATATTATCTTTGCCAAAAAAACAACGAAATTTTAGGAAAAAAATAGTAGTTTTAATTCGAAGGACTTATTTTGATTAATATAGTTTAAAACAAAAAATATAGAAATTGCATTCTTAAATTAGAATTTTCTAAAAATAAAGAACCATGCTATTATCTTCATACATGAGATATTTCCTAAAATGTATTGCGCAATTTATAATATAGTTTAAAGCAAAAATAAAAGCTATCATGGGCGGGAAAGGAGGGTCTCCGATGCCCATCGGAACAGAACAGTGTTCAATGGGTGTTTTATACCGTTCGATCTACTTCAAAATTTGTGCGCACGGATATTAAAGCAAATAGAACGGATATTAAAGTGATGCGCACAGATCTTGAAGTGAATCGGACGGTAGAACCAACCATTGAACCAAGTTTGGTCCGATGGACATCGGACACCCTCCTCTCGCATCATGGGCAATGTATAACCGAGTCGGCTCATGAACCCTTCGCCTCTCTCTAGCCCCTCTCGCCTCTCTTTCGTTCTCTCGCTCTCTCACCCTCTCCCCTCTGTCGCTTTCTCTCTCGCTCTCGCGGTCACTATCTCAACTCGCCCTCGCTCCGATTAAAGCTCCGCTCAGGTGCGTTAAGGTGCGCGTCTTCTCTCTCGCTCAGGTGCGTTCTCTCTATCTCTCTCTCAGTTGCAATGTTCTCTCTTTCTGTTGGTCAGGTGCGGTAAATTGGTACTGTTTTATCACTGGTTGTGGCGACCCTCAGCTCAAACGAGATAAGAATCACAGAATTGCAATAAAACAGGAATGAAATTGAAAGAAAGCTGGAATCTTTATTGAACTGGTAAAGTTGATACAGAACGTACGAACAAGTAAATTGAGAAATTGGAAAGATTAGATAACATTCATGATGATCCAAACTACTGATCTAATATCCTATATATAGGCGATGAAGGTCAAGTTGTAATCAATCCCATCCATTGGTTAGATTGCTCAATTGAATCTGCGTTGGACATGTCAGCGTGTATGTGGAAGGGTGAGATATGGGCTGTCCGTTGTATTGCTAACTGCTTCTTCATAAAACGCTCGAGTCTTCTCCATTCGAATCCTCTCCAGTACTGACATCCTTGGGCCCGTTCCCCAGTGGCTCTCTTCTTCTACAAATCCTTTAACGGTCGGTTGCCCTTTAATTGGCGTGGGTCCCTTCTGCAGCAATGCTTTAATTTGCTTGCCCATGCTTCCTTCAGCTTTGCCCTTACTACCCAATTCCCTTTCTTCCCCATCCAATGCTCTATCTATAGATTCATATTGAATTATCCCCAATTCTGCCCCAGCTCGTGACAATCCCCCTTCCTTCAAAGTATTCTCGACCTCGAGAATGAAGTCTGGAAATCGTTGCTTAATCGACTGATAACTCTCCCACGTTGCATCGTCAATTGATTGATTGGACCAGTGAATTAGGATTTGTGGCTCTGCGGAATTGTGCCTTTTAACCATCCCGCGAGCTAAGATAGCAACAGGAAACGATTGGAGCTCGCCATTAGGCCCAATTACTGGCAAAGCAGGAGAGGTCGCTTGAGCATTTCCAATACGTCCTTTGAGCTGCGAGACATGGAACACAGGATGTATTGCTGACCCGGTTGGTAAGTTTAATCGATATGCACAGGTACCGATTTTCTGTAATATTTCGTAAGGTCCATAATATCGAGGGCTTAATTTTTTATTTCTCATACCCGCCACTGTGATTTGACGGTAAGGCTAACTTTAAGTATACCCAATCACCAATGCTGAACTGACGCTCGCTTCTCTTCATATCAGCATACTGTTTCATTCGATTTTGTCCTTTAGCTAGATTTGATCTCAATTGTTGTAGCGTCACCTGCCTATCTCTTAGTACCGTATCAACGGCCGCCACTTGGCTTCGAGGACTACTCCCAAGGCCCAGTTGAGGAGGAACATACCCAAACAGTGCTTCAAAGGGCAACATTCTTATGGCACTGTGGTACGACGTATTATACCACCACTCGGCTAACGTCAGGTATTTTGCCCATCTCCTTTGTTTATCAAAAACCATGCAACGGAGATAGTTCTCGAGGCATTGATTGACCCGTTCCGTTTGGCCATCTGTTTGAGGATGATATGCTGTACTTAAATTGAGTTCAACATCCACTTTAGCCATTAGCTCCTTCCAGAATCGACTTGTGAAAATGGGGTCTCTATCGGATATAATATTCTTTGGTAATCCATGGTGCTTGTAAACGTAATCGAAATAGGCCTGAGCCACGTCTGAAGCTTTGTAAGGATGAGTTAATGCAATGAAATGTGCGTATTTGGTGAAACGATCAACCACCACCATGATTACTTCTTTCCCTTCTGATTTTGGTAGCCCTGTAATGAAATCGAGCCCAACACTGACCCAAGCATCTTCTGGTATTGGTAGAGGTTGTAATAAGCCCGGTGAATGAACATTTTCAGATTTATTCATTTGGCAGATTTGGCACTTCTTAATAAATTCATGGACATCTCTTTTCAAATTTGGCCAGTAAAAAGACCGTTTTAGCCTCTGGTAAGTTGCTGTTATCCCCGAGTGCCCTCCTGTAGTGGATGAATGCATTTCCCTTAAGATGACTTGTCTCCAGTTACCAGCACTCCCAATGCAAATCCTTCCTTTATACCTCACTAATTGTTGATGCAGTGAGTAGGAACTTCCTGAGTTGTCAGTGTCGTCTGGGTTGCCAGAATTGTCTGCATTTTCCTCACCTTGTTGTTTCAGCTTCTCTTGAATTCCTTCAATCCACTGATCACCAATGTAGCTGTTGTATACATCATGCATCCATTGAGGTATGATTTCACTAATGAAGTTGGTTCCTGCACAAACTACACAATTTCCATCTTGCTCCTCTTGTCTAGATAGAGCATCAGCAACTATATTTTCTTTACCCTTTTTATACTCAATAATGTAATCCAGCCCTAAAAGTTTACTCAGCCCTTTGTGTTGACTAGCTGTATTAATTTTCTGTTCTAAAAGGTATTTTAAACTAATATGGTCTATTTTAATAACAAATCTATTTCCCATTAAATAATGTCTCCACTTATTAATAGCTGTCAATAGTGCGAGAAATTCCTTCTCATAAGTAGATAGCAATTTATTTTTGGTTCCTAATTTTTTACTCATGAAAGCAAGTGGTCTATTATTCTAGAGAAGTACAGCACCTATACCATGTTTACTAGCATCAGTTTCAACTACAAATTGTTGTGTAAAATCAGGTAAAGCTAGGATTGGTGCTTGAGTCATGGCTGTCTTGAGTGTCTCAAAAGCACTTTGTGCTTCCTGGGTCCATTTAAATCCATCCTTCTTTAATAATTCAGTTAAAGGTCTAGAAATCAACCCATATCCCTTAATAAATTTCCTATAATACCCTGTGAGTCCTAGAAATCCTCTGAGTGCCTTTACTGTTTTTGGTGTTGGCCATTCCTTCATTGCTTCTATTTTCTTAAGGTCAGTAGCTACCCCATCCTTGGATATTACATGACCTAAATACTCCAACTATTCTACAGCTATGTCACATTTACTTCTCTTTAGAAATAATTTATTTTTCCTTAACAGTTCAAATGCGATTCTTACATGTTTCACATGAGTAGCCAAGTCAGGACTATAGATTAGAATATCATCAAAGAAAACCAGTATAAATTTCCTCAAGTGAGATTTAAAAATCGAATTCATTAAGGCTTGAAATGTTGCAGGGGCATTGGTAAGGCCAAAAGGCATCACTCTAAATTCATAAAGCCCCTCATGTGTGTGAAATGCATTCTTATATATATCACTACCATGCATTCTAATTTGGTGATAACCTGATCTCAAGTCCAATTTAGTAAACACCTGTGCACCCTTTAATTCATCAAGTAGATCATCAATAATTGGTATTGGGTATTTATTCTTAATGGTATTCTCATTCAATTTCCTATAATCTACACACATTCTCCAAGAATTATCTTTCTTCTTGACTAGGAGAATTGGAGATGAGTATGGACTGCAGGAGGGTTGAATAAAGGAATTCTTGAGTAATTCCTCTATTATCCTATCAATTTCCAACTTCTGATAATGTGAAAACCTGTAAGGTCTAAGATTGATAGGTTTAGAATTTGGCTTAAGTGGAATTCTATGATCTATATCCCTTTTTGGTGGTAGCACAGTGGGTCCAGCAAAGAGTTCAGAATATTCTTTCAAAGTAGGTAATAAGCATGGATGTACCTGCTCTTCTACCTTTTCTTCGATTTTGAACAGTTGTGCTAGCAAGATTTGCCCTTCTTCATGTCTCTCCTTCATCATACTTACTGTCTGTTCAGTCACAGTGAGCAATTTCAATTTTGCCTCCACATCCTCATCTTCAAGCTTGATGAATTTTCCATCCCTCTTCAGCTTCATGCTTCTCTTGTTCCAATCAACCAATGTGAGTCCCAATTTGGTTAGCCAATCCATACCCAGCAATAAATCATGACCTTGAACATCTAGAACTCTTAAATCTGCATTAAATTCATTGTCTTGCAAATAGAATTTAAGGTTTTTGCACATCATCTCAGTTCTCATCTTGTTTCTATTAGCTACACTCACTGTCAGAGGTTTTGTTTTATCTACTTTCAGTCCTAAATTGGAGACAATATCAGGGTGGATAAAAGAATGTGTACTTCCATTATCCATGAATGCACACACAGGAATTGATCCTATTTTCCCTTTAAACATCATGGAGGTGTTGTATTGACCATTACAGATACTAATAAAAGCAGTTTCTCCCTCCTCATATTCAATATAATCATCAAAGTCACCTTGGGTTGGTTCATCTAAATGTTCTATTTGATCTGAATTTAGCTCACTTTGGGTTGGGTTTAGTGTCATCTCATTTTCAGCTTCTATTGTATGGATGGACCTAGAATTACACTTATGCCCTTGCTGCCATTTTTCATCACATTTAAAGCATAAACCTAATGTCCTTTTTTGGTCCAAGGTCAAATCACCATGTGGTTTTCCCATATGTTTAGGATACTCAAGTTTTAGATTTTGTCTGATTGAGGTTTGCCCCTTATCCTTCCATTTATTTTCAGTAGTTGCATTTTGATATGAGGTTCTGTTATGGTACTGACTTGACCTGTCAGCAGCCGAATTTTGGTACTGGTTTCTATTTTGGTACTGATTTGGCTTGACCAGTGCACTAACTTTCCTAATTGTACTGTCAATTGAAAGTTCAATTTGCCTAACATATCTAATAGCATCATTGAGTGTCGTAGGGTTGAATAGTTCCATTGTGTTTCTTAACTCTTCCTTTAACCCACTAATAAAACCTTCTACATAAAAGTCTTCCCTGGTTATCCTCCTCTTATAAGTTAGCCTTGCTCTCGCTTGTAGGAATTGAGTTATGTAGTCTTCAAGATTTCCAGATTGGTGTACCCTCTTAAACTCATCTACAGAATTGCCATCTTTTTGTGAAAAGAAACTGAGCACTTCTTCTATCAGAATAGGCCATGGTGGAGAATTTGGATTTGCAATTTTGAAGCACCTGTACCAGTCTACAGCTGGTCCCGTAAAGTGTATAGTGGCCATTCTTGACTTATACTCCTCAGGAATTTGGTACATATCAAAGTAGAAATTGCAACATTCTACCCAAGTTGTCGGTTCAACTCCTGAGAAGCTAGGGAAATCCATTCGAGGTAAATTAACTCTTTGCTCCGTATGCCTCCCTTCTTGACGCATTTCTCCTCTTCTTGTTTGTTCTTGTTCCAAAGTCACATCTTGGATGGGAATTTCACCACCTCTTGGGTTGCCCAGATCAGTAGTCTCATGTTGCAAGACTGTGTGATGGTTAGTGTTGCTGCTTCCTGGAATGTCGGATGTAGAACCATCGATTTTCGCATGTATTGCTGTCATCAGTCTAGCCATTTCACCCATATTAGTACTTATCTCCTTGAATTGTTGGGAAGTAGCTGGAGACATGGCATCTAACTTCTGATCCATTACAGCAATTGCATGAGTATTGGTACTGGCAGCCTGAGTATTAGCCTGAAGCTGCTTGTTCGCCATTGTCGTCTGGTGTTCGAGTTGAGCTAAACGACTGCCCAGGTCCTTTTGCACTGATTCTGATTGCAAGAACCTATTTGTCAGTGTTGCTAGATCCATGGTCAATTCGTCAGTATTCGCGCTGCTACGAGTTGCCAGCATTAGTGGTCGTCGGAACTTCTTGGAGGTCGCGATCTTAGCTATCCCAGAAGCGATCTTGAATGCTCTGATACCACTTGTGGCGACCCTCAGCTCAAACAAGATAAGAATCGCAGAATTGCAATAAAACAGGAATGAAATTGAAAGAAAGCTGGAATCTTTATTGAACTGGTAAAGCTGATACAGAACGTACGAACAAGTAAATTGAGAAATTGGAAAGGTTAGATAACATTCATGATGATCCAAATTACTGATCTAATATCCTATATATAGGCGATGAAGGTCAAGTTGTAATCAATCCCATCCATTGGTTAGATTGCTCAATTGAATCTGCGTTGGACATGTCAGCGTGTATGTGGAAGGGTGAGATATGGGCTGTCCATTGTATTGCTAACTGCTTCTTCATAAAACGCTCGAGTCTTCTCCATTCGAATCCTCTCCAGTACTGACATCCTTGGGCCAGTTCCCCAGTGGCTCTCTTCTTCTACAAATCCTTTAACGGTCGATTGCCCTTTAATTGGCGTGGGTCCCTTCTGCAGCGATTGCAATGCTTTAATTTGCTTGCCCATGCTTCCTTCAGCTTTGCCCTTACTACCCAATTCCCTTTCTTCCCCATCCAATGCTCTATCTACAGATTCATATTGAATTATCCCCAATTCTGCCCCAGCTCGTGACACTGGTACTGTGTTTATTTTGTGGATTTTGCGTGAATGGTACCTGGATCTGGGTTTTGCGTGATTGGTACATGGATCTGGTACTGGTACTGGCCGGTACCAGTATCTACAATGTTCAGTATTCATGAGAATGATTAGTTGTAATTTGTATTGTAGCCTGACATTCAATTCATCGTATTAGCAGTTTAGCCAGTGGCAGATCCAAATAGCCATATAAGCATGGGCGAATGTATTTAAAAACAATTTATCAAACTCGCATTTTACTTCTGTTTCCTTTTTGCAAGCTTAGACAAAGTTCATAATTAAAATAGTTTGCCTATGCCTAGGTCCACCACTGAGTATAGCATGATTCTTCTTTAAGCAAATTACATAAATGGTGCTTAAAAGTATCACGCATTTCTTATTTTGGTCTTTAAGTTTCCAATTTGTACCAAATTGGACCTACTATGAATATTCATTACAAAAAAGATGAAAATCGATGTGAAGTTTATCGATTTAATTTTGTGTTGATTTAAAAAACAGAGTATAATAGGCCTTCTTTTATGGGAGAAAAAAATAAATTGGCAAACAACTTTTACTTGTTTTGGGTTTTCTCACTGATCTGGGGAAAACAATTTCTGGTTAGTCTAGCTTCAGCAGCACTAGCACATTCTAGGGCTTTCTGGTTCTTCACAGAATTTTATGTTTCCTGAACAAGTTACCAAGTATAAAGGATTACATAAGTGCATGGTAAACATAAATCACTATAATTATTTTTTTCTTTTTCTTTTTGCTTTCTTTAGAATTCCACCAAGTTCTACATACATGCAGTATATGAGAATGCGATATGGCAGAAGGTCATTCCATGCCCTTTGTAAATTGTCTTTGTCTTTATCTTCAAATAAAATGTCCCTGTATATATATATATATATATAAGTTCATAATTTCATATCAGCAACCACAAAATGTTCAACCGCAGAAATTTTATTTTTTTCTTGTTGAAATTTGTTTGGTCATCACAGGTCTTGAATTCTATGCAAGACATATTCTTTGTGAATTGGTAAATTGTTTAATTCAAGGAGGCATTTGAAGATTTCCACTTCTCGTTGTACTTTGTTAAGGTATGAATCTCCAATTTTTTTGTATCTGACTTTTGCTTGGTTTCTTAAATTAAAATTGTATCTGTCCTTGTCTCAAATATTAGGGGTAATCTTGGAAAGGAACAGCTCTATTGGGTCAATTCCACTTCTCACTGTACTTTGGTAAGGTATGAAACCATTGCTTAGTCCAGGTTACAGAATAAACTCTCCTTAGTTTATGAATTCATCCCTTTGGTTCTGACCCGCTTAGTTACAATAATGTTCTTGTAATATTCTTAATTTATGACAAATATCCTTAAGAATGACTTTTATGTCCTTTTTGATGCTGTCCCTGCTGTGCATGTATTTTCAGTTGGAAATTATACCTAATTGTGATACAACCAATGAGTCAATCAGGAAGGGAAAATAAAAACAATTCCTTTATTAAATCAGGATGGGAAAATAAAAATTGCATCACTTTGCAAGGTTCAATCAAGGCCAATCTAGCTTAATAAATGAAGGAAACAGACTGTAAAACTTCTGTATGAGTCATACTTGCTCAAGCTTTGTGCTGATGCTTCTGTTGTTTGTCAGGAAGTGAATATTTCGAGTAAAATGAGTGGAGAGACATGTTTAATTTCCTTAAATATTATTGCTGAATTGTGTTTGTGTAGGTAATCTCAGCTGAGCTGAAACTTCACACACCTTTTTAAAATTGTGTTTGTCTAGGTATCCTTTTTGGATTTTCACTGATAGCCTCTTCTCTCAAGACAGCTGTTGAAGCTGGAGAAAAGGTGAGAATCACTAGTGCTTATGCATCAAAACTTGAATTAGTGTACTTACAAAAGGGTAGTCTTAAATTAAAATTGTATATGCTTGGTTTCTTAAGTTAAAATTGTATGTCCTTATCTCAAATATTAGGGTTAATCTTGGAAAGAAGTAGCTCACTCTTAATTTCTGTGTGATTTACATAGCAGGTTCTTAAGATTATCTCCAAGCATAGTACATCTACTCAGATCTTCTATTGTAGCAGTACAATACCAGTAAGTTGTTCTTTGTACTTTAATCTTTGTCATTGTTAATTTGAACTTTGTACACATATAACCTAATTTATGTTCCTACGGTACTACTAAAGTTCCAGTATTTAGTAGCCTAATTCATGCTTTCCAAACAGACTTTCCTAATCAGACTTTCCTAATTCATGCTTTCCTTGTTGCAGGTTAGTAAGAAGTACATTCTGATGGATAAGAGATGGTTACAGCTTGATAGAAGAAGCGCCGGATATTTAAAGGGAGTGATGGATTTTGTTGCATTGGCTTTTTCTAAAGTAGCTCAATCAAACACAATTCGTTGTCCTTGTAGCATGTGTAGAAATGTAGTATTTAGGACACGTGATCAGGTAGAGTTTCATTTGGTTAAAAATGGTATGGATGAGAGCTATAAAATCTGGATATTGCATGGGGAGGATAGAAGTACAAATGTAGATCTAGAGCGTGAAAACTATGATGATTCAAATGAAGATATGGATCTAGAGTCTGAAAACTTGAATGATTCAAATGAAGATATGGATCTAGAGCGTGAAAATATGGATGATTCAAATGTATATGAGATGGTGCAAACCATGATTGCAGGTGAAAGCTGGGTTAATTACAATTTTGAGGGGGGTAATTCTGATGCTGTAAATGTTAATGGTGATGAACAACCAAATCCAAAGGCAAAAAAATTCTTTAGGTTGCTAGATGATGCACAATGACAATTGTACCCGAATTGTAAGAAGGTTACGAAATTGTCGTTCATCATTAGATTGTTCCAGTTGAAGTGCTTGCATGGGTTGAGTGATAATGCTTGCGAAGGGGTGCTTGAGTTGGTTAGGTTTTTACTTCCGGATGGTCACTCTGTTCCGGAGTCAATGTATAGGTGTCGAAAGATGACTCGAGATTTAGGTCTTGCATATGAAAAAATAGATGCTGATTGTGTACTATTTCGAAATGAGTATGATACCTTAGAGAAGTGCCCAATTTGCTCAGCACCCAGGTGGAAAACTAGTACTGACAGCGGCAATGGTGAAGATGTTGGAAATGCGAACCGCAAACAAGGGAAGATTGCTCAAAAGGTACTTAGGTATTTTCCAATTACTCCTCGCTTGAAAAGGTTGTTTCTGACTAAGGAAAGTTCCACCTACATGAGATGGCATCACGAGGGTCGCATAAAGGACGGAGTTTTAAGACATCCAGCTGATTCAATGGCATGGCAAAAATTTGACGAGATTCATTCCTCATTTGCTTCAGATCCACGTAATGTTCGTTTCGGCTTTGCTACCGATGGATTCAATCCCTTTGGAGCATTTAATGTGAAATATAGCGTTTGGCCAATACTACTCATTCCTTATAATTTGCCACCATGGTTATGCATGAAGCAACAAGAATTGGATTATGTCAATGATTATTCCTAGACCAAAATCACCGGGGAATGACATTGATGTTTATCTACAACCTCTAATAGATGAGCTGAAAAAATTATGGGAACCTGGTGCATTGACATATGATGTGGTAACAAAGAGGAATTTCAAATTGCATGCTGCTGTTTTGTGGACTATTAATGATTACCCTGCATATGCAATGGTGTCTGGATGGAGCACTAAAGGAAAATTAGCTTGCGCCCCTTGCAACAAAAACACATCTTCTCTTAGGTTAAAACATGGACATAAAGAATGCTACATGGCTCATCGCTGGTTCTTACGTCACAACCACCCTTGGCGTAATAACAAAGATGCTTTTGATGGCAAGACTGAGTGCAGAATAACATCTCATGAGCCTTTGTCGGGAGATGAGATTCTTGAACAATATAATTTTTTTGCCCAAGTAAAATTCGGTAAGACTTCTGGAGGGAGGAAAGGAAAACAACAAGAAACCTTGTATAATTGGAGGAAAAAAAGCATATTTTTTGAGTTGCCTTATTGGAAAACTTTGTTGTTGCGCCATAACCTTGATGTTATGCACATAGAGAAGAACATATGTGAGGCTGTGGTAGGTACTTTGATTGATACCAAAGGAAAATCTAAGGATACACTAAATGCTCGCCTTGATTTGCAAGAGTTGGGAATAAGAAAAGATCTTCATCCTTACAAAGAAGGCAACAGGTATGTTTACTCTGTAGCTCGTTATACCTTAAACAAGGAGGAAAATGTAGCATTATGCAAGTTCTTGAAAGGAATCAAAATGCCTGACGGATATGCATCAAATATAAAGTGATGTATACAAGTCAATGAGTGCACCATCAGTGGTCTTAAAACACACGATTGCCATGTCATTTTCCAACAATTACTACCCCTGGCCATTCGTGATCTACTCCCTAAAGAAATATGTCAACCCTTAATCGAGCTAAGCAATTTTTTCGTGAAATTGTGTTCAAAGGAGCTTCAAATTGAAGAATTGGATAAATTGAGCCACCAAATAGTACTTATTCTATGCAAATTTGAGCAGATTTTCCCGCCGGCGTTTTTTGATATCATGGTACACCTACCAATTCATCTGGCAAATGAGGCTAAGTTGGCTGGACCTGTGATGTATCGATGGATGTATCCGGGTTGAACGATTCTTGCGAACATTAAAAGGCTATGTGAGGAATAAACCTCATCCGAGAGGGATCTATAGCCGAAGGCTATGTAATCGAGGAGTGCATGACATTTTGTACACGTTTTATGAAGGATGTCGATACTAAACTGAATCGTCCGCAACGTCACGCGAGATGTACCACGAACCGAGCCACCATTCGAATTAGGTTTGTTTGGCTCGATTGAAGGCGACCAAGAAGGCTTTCACCTGGTTACATACAACAAAGCGGAGCTATATCAAATTCATCATTATGTGTTGACCAATTGTGAAGGAATGTCTTCTTGGATAGAGTAAGTCAATTTATTTATCTTGATAATTTATACATTAACACTTATTATGTTTCTAAATTACTTTATAATGTAATTGTATTTCTTTTTCTATTATTTTCAGCAAACACAAGCAAGAACTTAAAAACATGAGCTCGAGCAATATAGAAAAGCGACATAAGGAAGGCTTTGGTAAATGGTTTCAGAACCAAGTACGCTTATCTGTTTAACCAATTTTCAAACATGTGATGATATTTTAATTATTAACAGATAAATGATTAATATGTTTTAATGTGGCAGGTCTCACTTTTGCAAAATAGCTGTGATGAACGAGCAACTGATCACATAATTTCATCAATGGATTTCATCAATGGATTTTTATTTCGAACAAAAGATGCCGAGAAAAATTTGGCTACTCAAAACAGCAGCGTTGTTGCAAGTAGTGATGGAAATTCTGGCTCCATCGATTGGTATGGTGTAATTAAAGAAATCATTGTTTTGGAGTACATGGGGAAGAGAGAAGTAGTTATGTTCAAGTGTGACTGGTTTGAGAAGCAACCACAAGGCAGAGGCAGGAGCAGAAGTTACAAAATAGATGAATATGGTCATGTAAACATTGATGTGTCACATCTTTATTACCAAAATGAACCCTACATCTTGGGCAATCAGGCAGAACAAGTTTATTACGTGAAAGATGCTAAAAGACCCAACTGGTGTACAGTTGTGAAAACAAAACCGAGAAATCTATATGCTATGCCTACTATGAAGGTAGCAGAAACTGAGGAAGGGGGAGATGATGATTCTGGAGAATTTATGAATTGGTCTAGAGATGATATCGCAAGAGTGAGTGTGAATGAGGACGATGTAGCTCGTATCATCCAAGAAAATGATGCCAATGAGAACTCTAGTGATAGTGAAATTGATTCTGATAGTGACAACCTTGTTTGTTCTGATGATGACTCGATACCAGGTACTTTTCCTCTTATTTATTTTAATCATGTTTAATTTACAAGTGATTTTCTTCTCGGTGTTGACACTCTCATTTTTTGAAATTACGGACTAATAGCATTTGCGGCATAAGAAGTCTTGTTTTTCTTTTCGACACGGTCTTTGTCCCAAGTAAAGGTAAAAAACCCGTTAGACATAGTAAGCTCTTTTCTTTCAATCAAGGAGTGAAGGTTATAACGGGGATAAGAGTTTTGGACTTTTATCTCAATTAGTACTTGTACTAATAGTTGGTATAATATATTCCAAGAACAACTCGGGAAGCAATCACCTACTTGTGGCTAATTTATAATTTCACATTGTTGCGGCGGACAAGAAATCAAGACGTATTATAGCTGATTTAGAAGTGTAATGCAGATGGCTAATATATTATTTTCTTTTTTTTTAACATATTTGGAACTCTCTCTATTATTTGGTTAAGAAGTATTTCCATTTCTTGGTTGACATGCTTAAATCTCTGAATGTTGCATACAATGTATTTTTAATGAAGCAATTATTTATTTTTAATTTTCTGCCTTAATGCTTTTGTTTTTCTAATCAAGCATTTATCATCATTCTGTACCAATTATTTATGCTGTTGTTTTTTAATTCAAAAAAGGCCTATATAAAATAATGTTGCCAATATTCCTCCCGACCTATATAAATTCACATAAGATTTGTAAAGGATGCATAAAACATAGTAGGCCTTTTGATGAAGCCATAGAATAATAACTGCAAGACAATCAAAATGCAAATTAACAAAATTACTACAAGTTAAGATGGTTCATATGGTATATTCATTGCTCGGTTTCTAACAAGATATATTCCGAGTAAAGGTAAGCCGAAATCCAATATTATTAATAACAGACAGTAGACTACTTTTGACATAAGCAAGCAAGTAATTGAAGTTCAATACCATCATTATCCTATACAAGACAAATAACAGTGGAATTTTCAGAATACAGTTGATTGGAAAATAGACATTATACAAAAGAAATTATTTCATTTCCAACAACTTCCCAATTCCTAGCTCCTACGGAATCAACAGAGGGCTTAATTCTATTCTTCACTTCGTTTCAGAAAATAGACATTATTGCTGCATCTGTAAATGGTGCCCCATATCAGCTGTATTGGCAACTACACATAATTTTTGGTACTTAAATGACCAAACAACCCTAAAAAAACAAAGAAAATCATCATAACTGAGCTTAACAATTGTATTTACTGTATATGCTTGCTTAGCAAACTTTTAAAATTAAAAAAAGAGAAATTGTTGTATTTGAAGGAATATACCCTTACAACTATATCAATACAATAGGAAGCAAAAGCTTAATAACACAAGCAGGGAAATGCATCATCAGAATCTGTACCAGCTTGCACCAATTTCGGCAAGTATTGCTGCACATTTGGAAGTAGTACGTAGTTTATTTTTATTTAATTTATGTCACCCAAATTGTACTTATAAGGATGGACTGTGAACCACAATCCAATTATGAAACCATCAAGATTTGTAACACAGAAATCAGCAAACCTTGTTTTAAAACAACCAAACTAATAAGCACCAAGAAACAAAAGAAAGTCATAGACATCACAATTTCCATATTTACATCTAATTAAACTTTTATAGAAATATACATCAAGTAATTTTATACGCAGCTCTATTGACCTTACAAACCTCCTAATAGCCATTATAAATGTCACATTCTCACTATTACTATATAGTATGACCATTTATGTAAATTACCCTCGTTCCAGTGCAATAACATTTACCAGCAAAGTAAATTTTCTGATAAAGAACTGTGGCTTTGCAAAATTTTCCAATCAACAAAAGATAGAATTTGTACAGGAGATTGAAGAGATGAAATTAAGGGGAGCGTTGTCGGTATTGGGGATCTGACCCATCAGATCCTTCGCCTAGGGTTTTAAAATCGGGATGTGGTATCTCCTTTTTAACTTGGTTTCTTTTTCCGATCGCGGTCTCCGGCCTAATGATCTTGCGTGGTGTTAGTGCTGAGCTGATTTGGATATGGATTTGGCGGGCGAGTTTCTCTCCGTCATGGGTCGTCATGCATGCTCGCAGATTTATCTGGCAGTAGGTGAGTATGGGAGAAGGAGGTGAGCGGTATAGGAAGAGTCGGGAAGAAGGTGCCATGGGAGGAGAGTCGGGTTTTTTCGAAAAGGAGGAACGATGTCGAATTTTTTTGAAATCTCATAAGGACGGTGACACTGTCCACGTCCCTGCGGACGGTGACAAAATTAACGTCCTCGTTAATTATAATCAACCCTTAACCCAAACGGTGGTCCGAAGAAAAAAAAAATAGAGGACGAGGACTATGTCAACGTCCCTAGGGACATTTATACTCTCACCGTCCAGGGGTGAGTCCGAAAAAAAAAAAAAAAAGAATTGCGGACGGTAATAGTGTCACCGTCCAGGGGTATTATATCCCCTCTGTCGCGAAAAAAGGAGAAGGAAAAAAAAAATCGAAGAGCGAGCGAGAGAGACAGAAACATAAATGTACTCCATCTCAACCAAATTTTACGAAGCGGAAACAAAATTTCATGAAGCAGAAATATAAATGTACTCCTTCGAAGCACAGAGGAGATCAGACTTCAGGAAAAAAATTCATCAGATTCTAAAACTAAGGTATCTCAATTTAATATATATTTAATTTATATTTAAATATTTTGCTTCTATTGATTCATTTGATAAATATTGTAATAATTATATACATCTTATAAAATTATCTACTTGTTAAGATTTTTTTATATTTATTATTTGCCATAATTTATATTCTCTAGATCATTTATTATGTAAGAATTGTAATTTTATGAAAACAAATTTAAAAAATTATACGTTAAAAAAATTATACATTATTTATTCATTATATGTAATTTATTCATTACACGTGATTTATTCATTTATTTTGTAAGAATTGTAATTTGGAACAATAAACTATAGGCTATTGATAAAAAAAAATTATTCATTTATTCATTCATTTATTTTGTAATTATTCATTTATTCATTATTTTGTAGGTTATTGATAAAAAAAAAGAATCATGTTAATATTGAGGATCCATTTTGGCGGTGAAATACAATACAGTAAAAGTGGAGTACGGTATAGTACTAGCTCTCAATTCGCATTGAGCGTAACTGGTGAACAATCTTGGTATGATGTGAAAAGTGAAATTTATCGACAACTTGGATATTCCGAAAGTGAGTACAACCTAAAAGCACATGCACGGGTTAATGTTGGTACAACAACCGAACGTTATTACGAGAGCATAGAAATCGTGTGCAATCAAACTTGGAGAGGTATTTATAACCAAAGTATGCTTGCTCAGACTCAGTATTCTTTTGTCGATTTATACATTGAATTGGTACCGGAAACACAATGAGAACCTCGACAGACCCAATATGGTGCTAACTATGTGGGTCACAGCCACCTCGAACCCTATGAGACACAACAAACACCGAGACGAGACCTTTATCTCCATCTGACACAATCAAGAACCTATGCGGATCCCAGTCACTTCCAACTCCATCAAACACAACAAACACCGAGACGAGACCTTTATCCAGATCCTTATCCCGATGTGAACAATTTATCACAAACTGTTCAGACAGAATACAATAGTCAGTACAGTCCATGGACAGACCCGTCAGAGATCGGTGGTTATTATCCTGAACGCAATAATGAGTGCAATCCTTGGGTTGATCCACCGGAGGTACGCGATCCTTGTGATAATATTGATGATGTGCCGCAAAGTGATGACGAAGATGACCCTGACTCCTGTGAGAATGACGACGACTGGAACAATGAAGATGATTTCGAAGGGGATATCCCGCAGAATGCACCACCTGTCCAGACCGAATCTCATCCCATATCCGACAGTGGTGTGAGTCACCCCATGGCAAGCTTCAATGACACCTCAGGATTCCGAGAGGCAGATGTCGACTTCTTCAGTACGGCCCAACATGTTCATGATCCACTTGGTGTAGGTAAAGAGTACTCTTCAAAAGATGCTATACAATTTGCAGTAGCTGATTACCACGTCGGCAAGAATATTCAACTAATAACCTCGCAGAGCAGTAGGACAGCCTTGATATTCTAGTGCAAAGACAAAAGGTGTGAGTGGCGTTTGTATGCCAAGTCTGGGTTTTTTTCATCCAAGTGGGAAATTAGAACATTTAGAGGACCACATACGTGTTTTGCCTCAGCTGATCGTACTGATCATGTACAAATGACTGTAGCTTTGGTCGCCAGGGTTATAAAAGAAAATATTAAGGAAGATGTTACCTTGAACATTAAAACCATTAAAGGGCTAGTCCGTAAGAAATACAATGGAATTATTCCCAAATATAACAAGTTGTGGCGTGGCCGAGAGCTGGCACTCGCTCAAATATTCGGTAGTTGGGAAGCCTCTTACAACCTTCTCACCCCAATTTTGGAAGCAATTAAAAGAATAAACCCCGGGACAAAATATGGAGTTGCGCACGTACCCACAGATGATCCAAGAAAAAGAATGTTTAAGGCAGCCGCGTGGGCTTACGGTCCATGCATTGCTGTAGTGCCTCATCTCAGGCCAGTCATTAGTATTGATGCATGCTTCCTGTCTGGCAGGTATCAAGGAAGATTGTTGATGGCATGCGGTTACGATGCTGAGAACCAGTTGCTTCCCATTGCTTATGCATTAGTCGAGGAAGAGAGTTTTCCCACATGGGGATGGTTCATGAGGTGGTTGCGTACCGAGGTAATCGGTAATAGGTTCATGTGCGTCGTTTCCGACCGGCACATGGGTATAAAAAAAGTATTCAAAGATCCATATGGTGGTTGGTACGAGGAAGGCAACCAGTGCGTTCACAGATTGTGTTCACAACACGTCGCCGAGAATTTGATGAAAAATGTACACAATAAAAAAATTTGTGAACTATTTAAAGTACTTGTCAAAAAAAAGAAACCACGGAGATTTCAAGAGTTGTTCGAAATACTGCGAAAGAGAAGTCCGAATGCAGTTCAATACTTAAAAAATGTCGGTAAATACAAAGATACCAATCATAACGAGATACCTAGACCATGGAAGGTGTATCAACACTTGGATGGCGGGTATCGTTGGGGAGTAATGACTACTAATGGTTCTGAATCATTGAACGCGGTATTCAAAGATCCCCGAAGACTGCCAGTCCGTGCGCTCGTGGATGCTACATTTTCAAAGTCTGCCCAGTGGTTTATGGAGAGGCGACAGAAAGCACTGGCTCGCATAGCCGATCAGCAGCCTTGGTCAGCGCGAGTTGAGAATTTACTAAGAAAAAGGATCACCAAATGCATGCCAATGCAGTCCACGCCACTCGGGCTGCACGGTGAACACGAGGTAAAGGTTCATGATGAGAGAGTCGTATACAAAGAACAAGACGGAAATTTTAGTTATAAAATGGAAACCTTCAATTATAAGGTTGTCACAAGTAATGAAAACTCGGCACAATGTGCATGTCTTAAACCTTAGCTTACAGGCATTCCATGCGCTCATGTACTTGCCGTGTGTCGGGAACGGCGTTATGACCTCAATAAATTCATGAATCAATTGTATTCCACTCAGGAACTAGCTGAAACTTGGAGTGGGGATTTCCACTTCTATGGCAACCAATGTGAATAGCCGCTCATTGACGGTCCAAAAATTATCCCAGACAAGAATAGAATCAGAAAGGGTAGGAGAAAGCACAACCGCATAGTCATGACCATGGACGAAATGCAAGGAAGAAGGGTGGGACACCAGGCTAGACGTTCCACATCCGACAAGCGTGCAGCAGGTTATCTTTTTTTTCCATTTTATTTGTAAATATTTCTATTTTATAATTTATCTGGCACTTTGCCGAATTATATCAATTTGCGTTGTTTTGTTATAGCCTCTAGTAGTCGAGCGAGACAACAAGCTAGACATTCTACGGCTGACATGCATGCAGCAGGTTCCTCGATCTTCTAAATTTGAGTAAAATTTTTAATTATTCTTATTTTAAATGCAGCAGCATAGGTTTCTTAACTACTATGTTATATTTATTTCAGGACATTCTTCTAGTTACAGTCAGAGACTATGATATCAGACTCATGTATTCCTATTCGTTTGTTTTCAGTTATAGGGTTTGTATTTCTGATATACTATGTTTATTTTTTTTTTCAGATTCTATATGCATGTTTGTTTATTTTTTCTGATCTACTATGTTTATTTTTTTTCAGTTGGAGTCTATGTTTATTTGTTTTTATATTCAAGTATTTGAAAATTTTAATTGGCCGAAGCATAGATAAATAACAAGTTTTTAGCACAAACACATAAACTAAATAACATGTCCAAATCAAACAAGTATGCATACGTAGTTCTTAGCACAAACACATAAACTAAATAACATAGCTTAATCAAACAACACGTCCGAATTAACCAAATTACATAAACTAAATAACAAGAACATTCAGTTAACACATGAGAAAAACATCTAAGTAAAAGTGAACATTCAGTTAACATCTAAGTTAATACTGGGTATCTGCGCTCTCTTGCTTGTTCCTTGTCAGCTTTCTTACGCCTGACATAGACATTGTTGTACGATGGGCCAAAAATGTTTTCCACTGCTTGTGTACGTGGCGTCATGACCGGACTGGGTGCTACGTCGTCCTGTGTACCAGTAACAAATGGTGAATGCAACCTGATATGCTCATCGATACCCTACAACAATCATTGTAAAATTTAGTAAGCATAATTGACGAAGCAATCTATCTTCAAAATTAAAGTTTTTAAATTCTCACCTGGTAGACCTGACTAGGTCCTGTGTGACTCAAGTATTGCGCCTCATGGGCAGGTACCTCCTTGTAAGTCTGGCCCTCAAACGCTGCCATCGTCTCGATGTCAGACACTGGCATTGTCTGACTCTCAACCGCTACCATCGTCGGTGTATAGAATGTATCGTCCCAATTGACAAAATCATTTGATCCCTGCAATGCATATTTTAGTATTGTAATCAATATAATAAGAACTTACTTGAAATTTCTTACAATTGTGAAAGCGGTTACCTGATAAACTTGACTAGGTCCTGCGTTGTCTTGCGCGGATAGCAGCGATGGGTCGTTGCCAAGAAGTGCCGCTAAGAACTGTAAGGATTGTTCCTGTGTTTCGCCCTGATAGACCTGACTAGGTCCCGTCTCGCCCTGTGTGGCCGTACCTTGATTCTCCGCTCCCTACAATAAATATTTCACCATCTTGATAAATATGATTGTTAACAAGTTAAAGAATTTTAATTTTATTATACTTACCAGATTAACTTGACTAGGTCCAGATGCGAATCCTCCGATACATTCATTTAACCCTTCATTTGTTTCAAACCATCTCTCATGATAGTTGGGATTTTCATCTTGAGGAAACTCAGGGATGGGTTCTCGATCATCCGAAAAGTCGCCATCTGAGATGTCATCGATGTTGTCCGGAAAATTAGCCGCCCTAAACATGCTTTGTAATTTAGGCTCCATACCGTTGTCTCTGAGAAGGCCATAGCTTGCTTTGAGGAAAAAATTTCCAATTTTTTTGTAAGTCTTCGTTTTGGCCAGTTTCATAGCCGCCCCGACGATCTTAATCCCTCGTAATGCCTACAAAATAAAAAAAGATGTCGTCACCTATATGAAATAAAAATACAACATATATAATAAATTTTTAATTTAATAAAACTTACATCACGCGTGGATTTCGGAGCACTCGGGATGTACCCTATTTCGCCAATCTCATCTCTGTATTCTGGGATGAGATTATCAAGACCCTCTATGCACTGTTTTCCCAGGAAGATATTGAAAATGCAGTGATTCTGGAACCAATGTCGATATGGCAATATCTCAATTTCGCTCCAATACCCATTTAGAACAACCAAGTGGTCTGCTGGATTAGATGCCTGATCAACATAATTTCTGTGCACATTGTACCAATTTCCTCGTCCCGACACGGATGCGTGAATAATTATGTGTAATCGGCGTACCTCATTCTCCGCGCAAGCGGGAGTGGCGGTGGGATGACCTGTGAAAATCCGAACTGCCTCATCACACGATCTGGATAATGATGCTCAATTATCCAAAAGTGTACAAGTGGCACACGGGCTAGCCATACGCCGCTTTCTTCATAGACTCGCAACGGGAGCGCATTCGAGACCTCAGCTAACATCCCTCTGTAAGGTTCCCAAATTACCATGTAATCCTCTAGCTTTTGCAGTTCGTTGCGAAAATAACTAACACCACTCCGATGGTGACCTGCATGGTAATCATGGAGATAACACTATTTTTCTCCGAATGCAGGACAACGGTGTTCATCCGGATCACGCCAATTTGGAATCCAATTATGTCTGGCACGAGGACGGCCGGTCGGTAATCGAGACCAGCACCAATGCTGTAGAAGCACAGTCGGGCCCGTCATAATCTTTGTTTTACGCTGTGCCGCAGCACAAAGGCTCCTATAGAGATATGCCAGAACAGCCCCACCCCAGTTGTATTGATTCGGTGCATCAAGATTTTGTAAAAATTGTAAATACATTACCGGAACCGAATCTCCCGAAGAATCAGTAAAAAGTATAGACCCGAACAAGTCGAGTACATAAGCTCTAGTGTACTGGCGTACCTGCTCATCTGTAGGCCCATCCGGCATCGCAGTAAACCGATCACACAATAACTTCAAATTTATGGCATAACCAGAAGTACTGCGAACCTCTTGAGGGTCGTTCGGCTCAGATCTCTTCTTTTTTTTAAGTACCGCACTTGCGGTCCCAACTACGAGAAGTTCATCTACTAAGTTAGACCAATCACCGTCAGAAGGGCCCGTTACCGGCGACCCTGTGATCGGCAACGCCCAGAGACAAGAAACATCCTGAAAAGTTATCGTCATCTCTCCCACGGGAAGATGAAAGCTGTGAGTCTCTAGTCTCCATCGCTCCACGAGATTAGCGAGAAGTGCAGGGTCGATATTTATGTTACTCATTCGAGACACCTGATACAAGTCGAATCTTAGCAAGAATGGCTCACAAAGGTTGTGGTACGCAATCCCATTCCAGAGGTGTCGAACTTGAACCCCTCTATCTCTGTAATCCTGTCAATGTTATACAAATTGATTGAAATAAAATACTCTAATTTATAAAAATATATATTACTTGATTAATTCCGTAACTTACATCATCATTTATCCGTGAGATCTTATGTTACTCGTGCGGCATCCATAATAAATCGCTAAAATTGTTTGCTGATAATGACGGATCCAAAAAATCCTCATTATTGGCAGCTGCAGCATCTGCAGGGCCACACGGACCACGGCTACTTGACATTCTGCATGAATAAAATTTTGTAATACATTCTAAATCATTAAACTACTTGCACTAAATTTTTTACGTTACCAATAATTCGAAATGAATGAACTAAGAAATTTGATTTGGCAATAATCAAAATAATGCTTTGATTAATCAAACAAAATTGATTATACCATATTCTTCGAAACCCTAACCACAAATTTATCAATTTTACTAGAATACAATTACCAAACTAATAAAATTAATCATTTCATAACAAATTAAATGTAAAATTATTATTAATTAACTCATTTTTGCACTAATTTTTTGATTAATCAAACAATTGTTTACACCATATTATTCAAAACCCTAACAACAAATTTATCAATTTTACTAGAATACAATTACCAAACTAATAAAATTAATCATTTCAAAACAAATTAAATGTAAAATTATTATTAATTAACTCATTTTTACACTAATTTTTTTATTAATCAAACAAAATTGATTACACCATATTTTTCTAAACCTTAACTACAAATTTATCAATTATACTAAAATATAAACATCAAATTATAAAATTAATCATTTCACAACAAATTAAATATAAAATTGGATTTAATTAACTAATTTGATACTAATTTTTTCAGTTTAAAAAAAAATTACCGAAATTTGCGGAATCAAGGAGGTGTCGGTGCTGGGCAGGTGGGAGACCGATGCTAGACAGGTGGGAGACGTCGGTGCTGGATGGGGTGCGTAAACTGCGGCAATGGAGGGAATTTCCTCACCGTCCGCGGTCGTGCTTCCGCTCTCTGTCGCTCTCTCTCTCGCTCGCTCTTTGATTTTTTTTCCTTCTCCTTTTTTCGCGATAGAGGGGATATAATACCCCTGGACGGTGACACTATTACCGTCCGCAATTTCTTTTTTTCTTTTTTTTTTCGGACTCACCCTTGGACGGTGAGAGTATAAACGTCCCCAGGGACGTTGACAGAGTCCCCGTCCTCTTTTTTTTTTTTTTTTCTTCGGACCACCGTTTGGGTTAAGGGTTGATTATAATTAACGAGGACGTTAATTTTGTCACCGTCCGCCGGGACGTGGACAGTGTCACCGTCCTTATGAGATTTCGAAAAAATTCGACATCGTTCCTCCTTTTCGATATTTATTTAATTTAATTTCGATTAATAAAAAAATCCGGAGGAGAGTAGCGTTAATTAGGAGGAGAAGGGGGGCTGAGAAGGGGACGGAAGAGGAAATAAGGTTCTTTTGCATCTTAGCCCCCGACAAGTTACGATTTTACAAATCCCTCCAATTACACGTCACCTGCAGAATATAGCGACGAAAAGCATGGTTGCAATAACTATTATATTAGTAGCAATATTAATTTTCGGACAACCATCATATTTGGTTGCAACAACAATTTTTTTGTTGCAATAATTACATTCTATAGCAACTAATTAATTTAGTATCAATATTATTAATTTAATGCCACCAAGTATTTATTCGTTGCAATATGTTGTTGCAAAAAACTTAATTTGGTGTAGTGGATGACATGAGGGCATTGACTCTTTTGACTTCAATGTGAAGTGAAGTGCTTCATATATTTTGCTTGTTGTCGGGTCTCGAATCTGATTTCGTTTGGCGTTGTGATTAATTGCTTAGTTGCGTCTTTTTGAATGTGAAATTTCTGAGAATTTGTGTTAATTGCTTGTGGTTGCTTAACACAATTCAAATCTGATTTATAGTTGGAAAATTCTTGTTGTTTGTATGCAGTTCAGAAATTGATCTTCGGAACAACGCTATATTTTTTAATTAGATTTTGCCAGATATTCAAAATAATGTGGATGATACTGATCATGTTACTCAAATTTATTGGTCGCATGGTCGCATGGTCCCAAAGTTTCTAGAATTAAGCAGTACAAAATAAAATTGTTAATTTTTGTAAAGATAAATTTGAGATTTCTAATTTCTGTTTCTATTTCTTCATTGGTCTTTTACAAATGATGTACAAGAGCTATTTATAGCCTCCCTTCTTAATTTACTGTTAGATTCTAACAGTTCATTTCTAAAATATTCAAAATTACAATTTTACTCTTCTAATTTATTTTATTCCTCAACACTCCCCCTCAAGCTAGGATTATAAATGTCGATTAATCCTAGCTTGCTTGTTATGTCTTCAAATATTCTTGGAATTAGTCCCTTAGTGAAAATATCGGCTAATTGGTCTTGACTCTTCACATAAGGGGGTTTCAATCTCTTTTGCTTGCACCTTTTCTCTTATGAAGTAACAATCGATTTCAATATATTTTGTTCTTTCATGAAATACGGCATTTGACGCAATGTGCCTTGCCGCATTGTTATCACAAAACATCTTCATTGGCTTGTCAATCTTGAAGTTCAATTCCTCAAGTAATTGTTTAATCCACGTGAGTTCACTTGCGGTGAATGCCATGCCACGATACTCCGCTTCCGCACTTGATCGTGCCACGACACTTTGCTTCTTACTTTTCCATGTGACTAAATTCCCGCCTACAAACGTGCAATAGCCGGTTGTTGATTTTCTATCAAAGTTTCCAGCCTAGTCTGCATCGGAATAGCCACACACTTCATTAGAGTTATTATTTTTCATCCATATACCCTTTCCGGGTGAATTTTTTAAGTATCTCAAAATTCTATAAATTGCATTTAAATGAGGTTTTCTTGGTGAGTGCATAAATTTACTAATTTGGCTTACGGCAAATGATATATCCGGTCTAATTACTGTTAGATAAATTAATTTACCCACAAGCCGTTGGAATTGGTTGATATCTTCCAACGGTTCCCCTTCTTCAGGATTAAATTTACAATTGCTATCAATTGGTGTTGAGGCCAGTTTGGATCCTAACTTTCCCGTTTCTTTTAGAAGGTCAATAGTATACTTTCTTTGTGAGATAAACAATCCCTTGATGGAATGGACTATTTCAATTCCTAAAAAGTATTTAAGTCTACCAAGGTCCTTTATTTCAAATTTTCCTTTTAGGTGTTTTTTAACATTGTCAATTTTTTTCACAATTATTTCCAGTAATGATTATATCATCAACATAAACAAGAACAATAGTTGTATCATTATTTTCATGTTTTGAAAATAGTGATGTATCAGATTGACTTATTTTAAAACCGACAAAAATTAAATATTGAGAGAGCTTTCCATACCATGTCCTTGGCGATTGTTTGAGTCCATAAATTGACTTATTTAACCTACAAGCAAGGTTAGCATTTTTTTTCTTTTATATGACCCGGTGGAAGAGTCATATAAACCTCTTCTTCAAGTGTTCCTTGAAAAAATACATTTTTAACATCCATTTGGCATAAGTTTCATCCATTATTTACCGCTATCGAAAGCAAAATTCTTATGGTATTTATCTTTGCTACCGAAGCAAAGGTCTTTTGGTAATCAATACCATATGTTTGGATATACCCTTTGGCAACTAACCAGGCCTTATATCGTTTTATGGATCCATCGCTTTGATATTTTATTTTATAAATCCATTTGCATCCAACGGGTTTTTTTTTATTTTTTAGTAGTGGTTCAATAGTCCATGTATTATTTTTTTTCTAAGGCTTGGAGTTATTCTTCCATAGCCTTATACCATATCGGTTGGTTAACGACTTCTTCAAAATTTCTTGGTTCTTCCATTTTGAAAATTGAACTAAGAAATGTATGGTGATGGTTTGAGATATTTTTATATGAAATAAAATTCTTTAGGATATTGAACCTTGTTGGTTACGTAATCTCGTAACCTTGTGGATGGTTGTTTTTGCCGAGTTAGCCTTCTCCTAGGTTCTTCTTCAGTACTTTCACCTTCTTCTTCCCCGGCTTCACTTGGAGAAGTATTACTATCTTCTTCCTCTTCCTCATCATTTCCTACAATTCTTGGCTCGATAATTTCATTAGTAGACATGGGAATGACAAAATCTTTTGTGATAAATTGATTATCAATTTCTTTTTCACTTTTAAAATATGGCTCATTTTCAAAAAATGTTACATCTCTAGAAATATAAAGTTTTTTGTTTATAGGGTCATAGCATTTATAACCCTTTTTATGAGATGAATATCCTAAAAAAATAGTTTTTATAGAAGTATGATCTAGTTTATCTCTTTTATTTTGGTATACATAACATGTACATCCGAAAATTCTTAAGTGATTAAAAAATATTTTTCTTTGGCAAATAATTTCTAATGGACTCTTATTTTTTAAAACAATACTTGGCAATTTATTTATCAAATAAGTTGCGGTGAGAACGGCATCCAACCAATAAATTTTCAGGACATTGGATAGAAACATAAGCGCTCTTGTCATTTCGAGTAAGTGACGATTTTTTCTTTCGGAAATCTCATTTTGTTGTGGAGTACAAACACAAGTTGTTTGATGTATAATTCATTTTTGTTTCAAGAAATTTGAAAAATTTTGATTTACAAATTCTGTTCCATTATCGGTTCTTAGAATTTTAATTCTAGTATTGTATTGATTTTCAATTAAATTTGAAAAATATTGGAAATAAGAAAAAACTTCACTTTTATTTTTTAATAAATATAAGTATGTTAGTTGTGAAAAATCATCTATGAATGTGACAAAATATTGAAAATAATTATAAGAATTTACGGGGCGGGTCCCCACACATCGGAATGAACAAGTTCAAATATATGATTACTCCATGGAGTCTAGTATGACCGGAGCTCGTCTTTCTTCTTTTGAAGAGCAC
Organism: Carex cristatella; assembly: GCA_024447775.1. Classification (NCBI taxonomy): domain Eukaryota; kingdom Viridiplantae; phylum Streptophyta; class Magnoliopsida; order Poales; family Cyperaceae; genus Carex; species Carex cristatella. The sequence continues at coordinate 7,007,054 of JAJHPF010000017.1, forward strand.
CCAGGTAATCTATATATTTCCTCTCGCCTTGTTTTTCTTGCTGAATTTCTTGTTTGAATTGATAAATTCGAGAGTAGTTATTTTCTTGACCGTACATGGCTTTGACAGCTTCCCATAGTTCAAACACTATGTCAGCAAGAGAAAAGAGGTCTGCAACGGATGGCTCCATGGAGTTTGTAAGCCATGTTATGATTTTGTCGTTTGAGTTCGCCATTTCTTTGCTGCCTTTTTTTCTGGTTTGGTCAACAAATTCGGATTTGTGGGCTTAGGCTCTTTGTTTTCTCCTGTGATATATTCCCGCATCTCTCGTCTGCTGAGCACTCTTGATGCAGCCCTTGCCCAGGTCAGGTAATTCCTGCCATTGAGCAAGGTATTGGTGAGTTTTGAGGGATTATTGGAACCCTCTTGCCCATCTTGAGACATTTTTTTTTTTGCTCTTTTCTGCTGTGGAGTTTGTTGTTTGAATTTTTTGATCTCAGAAACTCGATCGCTCTGATACCATGTTAATTTTTGTAGAGACAGATTTGAGATTTCTAATTTCTGTTTTTATTTCTTCATTAGTCTTTACAAATGATGTATAAGAGCTATTTATAGCCTCCCTTCTTAATTTACTGTTAGATTCTAACGGTTCATTTCTAAAATATTCAAAATTATAATTTTACCCTTCTAATTTATTTTATTCCTCAACAAAAATAAAATAAATAACTTCGCTTTATTATTATTTTTTTCAAATGAGAATAGAATTTCATATTTTCTTTGCTGCATGTTAGTATATATTATGCATAAATTATTAGCACCAATATTTATTTATTTTTAGTCTGGATCACGTGTTTAAGCTTTTATATACATTGACCATAGCGTATTTTCAAAATAATATCCATTTTTTTTTTAGATTGGGAATGGTTTTTCAATAGCATCAAATTAAGTATCCTTCATGTGAGAAAATTTTGTATCACAATCTTTGACCTCGATTAGTTTGTTTAAATATTTTTAATTTCCAACTTATTTGATCATAATAAGTAAGGGATTATTAGTCTCTGCATCTATATTTCCTTCATCTTTAAAAAGGAAATATGTATGTAAAAGTTTGAAAAACTATTTTATGATTTCTAAAATAGTATCCTGAAAGTATCCTTCATATATGCTTAAGTGTTTAAAACTTAACGGCCTATTTACACAACAAAGAGAGAAAAAAAAGGAGAAAATTGGAAGAAAAAAGAAGAAGCAGAAAGTTAAGGATCAGTTCAGCTGTAGCTCAAAAGTTACTGTTTGCGTGTGAATTTTTTTTTTCCACATAAACAATAAAAATTAGTTCAAAATATTTTTGTTTCTGTATCCATTGTCCTGCCTTCTATGCAGCCGAACATGCTCTAAGAGTGATCTTTGAAAATGAGTTAAAAATTATTACTCTGTTTCATTTAATGGGACTGAATAAATATTATCGGTGGTATTCATATTTCGATGGTTGCTTTACTAAATCAGCAAAGATCATAAATTTCTAACTGCTGAGTTTATAGAAAATAGTACAAAATAATAGAGAGAAAGAAAAATAGTATTTTGAAATTTCTCTATATAGAATAATCGGTAGAAATTTTATCGATCTAGACAATTTCTTTAATAAGTTTGCCTCAAATTTTCTGTCACAATCAAAGCAAAGAACTTGAAAGAAACCTCTTTTTTAAGGCCGAAACCCAGATGAGTGAAATCCTTTGTTGTAATAATAAATGTATTAAATAGTTGGGTGACTTAACCTTCAATCTTTACTCAAAAAAAAGGCCGAAGGTTTATTTGACCCACAAAAAATAGAAGGCAACTGGAAAAAAAAACCTTTTAAATCAGAAATTGTTTTACCGATCCAAATTTTAGATTGATAAAAATTTATACTAAATATTTTATGAATCGAAAAATCGAAGTTCTCTTGGCCTATTTAATCATATAATATTGTTTATAAATAAAAAAATTCTCCTAATAGTTGGTAATATATTTCACGCTTTGTTTTTTGAAGAACTATTGTGCAACGAGATATGCAATAGACATGAACATGAAAAGGGGCGAATTCAGGATTTTCGCCATAGGAGATAAAAACAATATCGAATCAGGTTTAATTAGTTAGTCGGATTTAAACTCATTAACTAATTAAGATACTCGATAAAAATAATGCTTTAATTTATATTTTTCAATACTCTAACTTGTAATTTCTGATATTTTAACCTATAATTCTAATTACTAATAATAATTTATGAAATTTATTTTAATTTTAACTCAAAATTTAACTTAAATTACAAATCAAATATTCAAAGAGGACAAAAAAATTTTTAGAAGAATCAAAGTCAATCGAAACGTTTCGATCTCCACTAAAATATTATCATTTCCTTGGAAAAGTAAACGCCTTTTTGTTCATATATGCTTTGTTGGCAAGATTAAAGCTTTGAATTCTTCCCAAGGAAATTTCTGAACGAGGCTAACCACACCTTCGTCGATTTCACATTTTAAAATGCAATGCACTTTTTTGGAAACTTGAATATTCAAACTTTCTTTAATGAAATATTAAAATACATTTTGTTTCGATTTTTTGGGGAATAAAAAATATTATAAATTACAAAACTATATATGAAATTTTAATATCTCTGTATAATTATGTGCGACCACGCGAGGCCTTTTCTAATCATTGCTGCTACTAATTATATGTAATCATATAGGTTCATAAAATGAGGGAATATATATTTAATTCTTAAACTGGAATATGTTTCCATGTACTAATTCGAATAACAAGTGTATTTAATTGTGAGTTTGCTCATATATGCGGTATGTGGACGCATATGCATATGCAGATTTTAATGCAGAAATACATATGTAATTTTACTATGAGTTGTTAAATACATAAAATAAAACTAATTTATAACACAAGAATGTTCGAGCTTAGTGGTTTGTACTTTTTATCCACTTTTATCGGTCTTCTTTCAGATTTAGGAGCAAATAGTGAAAATCTGCATGGACCGTATATGCGTCCGTATGGTCACATATTTAAATCTGCATAGGAGAGACTACATGACATTCTTCATGTTATAGCTCACACTATACGCATGTGCAGCCCATACAGTCGCCTTTATAAACACTGCTCATAACATAGAGTTTTAATTAATTGTAATGATTAGAGTAAGTTAAATATGGCTGAAACCGTGGTACCATGTGCTGAAACGGTGCCTCCTTTACTGTTTAGAGTAACTGATTGGTGAAATATGGCTAACTTGTTGGTGAATAATCTCATGTTCTTGTGACAATAATCTGTTGGTGAATGTTGGTGAAATATGGTTGACCTGTTGATGAATGTTGCAGTTTTATGATCTGTTGGCATGACCTGCTGGATGCATCTCTTATTGGCCAATCATAGTACTCTTATTCTTATCTTCTTTTTTTTATCTTTTTGGGTTTCAAACTTTGAATGCATAGTAACGTTGGGATTAATTACAAGTCTGGTGGGTCACTGACTGTAGTTTTCCTGAAGGCTGATAGGCTTATTAACTGTTTACTGTTTACTGTTTACTACCTATGATGTTTAGTTTGTGCTTGCCACACATATTCTGATCGCCAATAATACTGTTTGAATTATAACTTCATTGCTTGTCCATCTCTTTCACAACTTTTACTGTCTTTCACTCTGTTTCTCATATCTCAATCTTTCTCTCTCTCGTACAATCTGTCTTTTGGTAATTCACTTCCTTTGTTAGCCTGTTTATGTTCTCTTGAAATCTCAATTTCTCAGTTGTCTTTCATTTAAAAAACAATCGGTTGCTAGTGTTTTTTGTCAATTTCTCAATTCACCTTTCTTCCTGTTTATGTTCTTTTGAAACCTTTCATCTTTCTTTCAATTTCTCAATCTACTATAAATTGTTAGTGTTTTTTTTTCTTTTTCTGTACACAACATCGGTTGCTAGTTGAAAAAAAAAAAAAAAAAATACTTGCGTTGCATTACACCCACACATCCCAGAAACTTCATCTCTTTTGGTATCTTTACTGTCTTCACTCTCTGTTTCTCAGATCTCTGTCTCTCTTTCTCTCTCTCATACAATCATTCTTTTCATTAGCCCATCTTTTTGCTTTTGGAATCTCAATCTCTCAATTCATCTTTCATCCAAAAACCAACTACAAATTGTTAGTGTATTTTTTTTTTCTGGTTCTGTACACAACAACCCTGCTACTTACAAAAATAGAAAAAAAAAATAGAAAAAATAGAAAAAAAAAACGAAAAAAAAAAACAGAGAGATAGTAAGTTAGAAGAAGAAAATCTCCATGGAGTTGGGTCTTTCAACCATTGGTGAATGGTTCGGGTCTGCAATCATTAGCAACCTAGTCGACACGGCTTCCTTCTACTTGGGCGAGCATATGCTGCCTGCTGATACTGAATCCGAGTTACAAACGGTGAAAGCAGCTCTTCCCAAGATTGCAGTTGTTATGGGTGTTGGCGAGGTGCTCAAATTGAAGCACCCGAATTCAGGAGTGAATGCTTGGCTAGAGCAATTCAAAGAAGCTTTCTTAGCAGCAGAAGATGTGCTTGATGAACTCAAATACCGGGAGTTGGAAGACATGGTGAAAGCTCGAGACCAGGTGAGTGGGTCTTCCACTTCAATAATTGGTTCACTGAAGAGAAAATTTCCTGGTTCTAAAATTAGTAAAGACACATTCAAGAGGTTGAGGAAGGCTGTGCAACTGTTAAATCTGGCTGTTGCAGATATTGGCCTCTTCTTCCAATTTGCTACAGCACTAGGCTTTGCAAAACCAAATAATGACAATGTTTACACTTCTAGTCGAGAGACTAGTTCCTTTTTAACTGAAACCAAAGTGGTTGGCCGTGAGAATGAGAGGGCCATGATAATTGAATGGTTAAAGAAACCAGCATCTCATGGAAATATCTCTAGCTTATGTATTGTGGGGGTGGGTGGATTAGGGAAGACCACTCTTGCACAATTAATCTTTGAAGAGATTAGTAGGGAGAACCAATTTAACAAAACAATTTGGGTTTGTGTTTCAACAAGCTTTAGTACTGTAGATATAACAAGAAAAATCCTCGAAGAACTAGGTGAAAAATGTCGTGATACTGAATCATTAAATTGCCTTCAGAAAAAGTTGAAGGAAAAGGTACTTTCAAAGAAAATTCTCTTTATTCTAGATGATGTGTGGAATGATGACAAAATACATGATTGGGAGTTATTGGTTGCTCCCTTGAGATTTGTACAACAGGGAAGCAAAATTTTACTCACAACTAGAATGGAATCAGTGGCTAACATGCTTTCTCGTGTGCTAAATGTGGAACGAGAAAATCTAGTATTGGAAGGCTTGAAAGAGCAAGAGCTGTTAGAACTGTTTAATAAGTATGCATTTTCCGGATATAACCGTAATGATCATCGGGATTTGCAAAAGATCGGAAATAATATTGTAAAGAAGCTCCGAGGTAGCCCCCTAGCAACAAAGGTGATTGGAAGCTTGCTGAATTCACCTTCAAACATGAATTCCATTTATTGGAAAAGAATTTTGAACCATGATTCACTGATCAACTTAGAGCAATGTAAGGATGTGACAGATGTGACAGATGTGCTGAAATTGAGCTATTACCATCTACCAGCACATCTGCAAGAATGCTTTAGATTTTGCAGTATATTTCCTCAAGATTATGAGTTCAATAAAGATGAGTTGATCAAAATGTGGATGGCCTCTGGATTTATACGCCAAGTGTTGCGTGGAGAAGAAAGGCCAGAAGATATTGGAGAAGAGTACTTCAATCACCTTTGTAGAAAATCTTTCTTTGAACAACGGTCTTCTCAAGTTGTGCATGATTACTATTATGTTATGCATGATTTGATGCATGATTTGGCGCAGAATGTATCAGAAGGAGAATGTTGCAGAGTAGAACCAAATGGTAAATTTCACAATATACCTAAAACTGCACAACATGTCTCTGTTCCTCAAAGTAAAATTGAAAGGATATTCAATCTTAGAAATTTACGCACCTTGGTAATAACCCTGTCTGAAGATCGCATTAATCGAGATCGATTTGTTCCCCCAAATGATTCACTTAAGGAAACTTTGCGTTTATTGATCATAGAAGGTGGAGGTAGATGTGAAGTGCCGAAGGAGATTGGTAGTTTGTTGCATCTTCGCTTACTAAAGGTCAACGTACGTTATCCGGAAAAATTTTCATTTAGATATTTGCTTCCTAATTCAATTTATAAGCTTTATCATCTGCAAGTGCTAAAAATAAAAGATGGATCCGGGAGCATATATTATGAGGGTGTTGAAATAACTGGAATAGCCAATCTTGTTAGCTTACGCTATGTGGACCTTCCCAAACTGGTGATGCAAAACATTCATGGAGTACACAAGTTGACCTCTCTACAAAAGTTAGACTTTTTTGTTGGAAGAGAGAGTGGTCACCATATAGATGAAATAGAGATGCTAAACAATCTCCGATACCTTTCTATTGAGAGAATTGATAATGTAAGAGGTCCTGTTGAAGCTAAGAATGCCAACCTATGCAAAAAGGAAAGTCTTATTTCACTTTCCCTGAATTGGAATCCTGACAATGTGCTGGCCCTGAGACTATCGTTTAAACTAAAAACAGATTTCAATTCTGATGACTTTCTCAACTTTGAGCAAGTCATTGATAACCTCCAACCCAATCGAAATCTCAAGGAATTGACCATTAAGTTTTATCTAGGCCACAGATCTCCATATTGGATGAGGAGTTCATCTCATCTACACCTATCATCCCTCATACTTCAAGAGTGTCCTCATTGGGAAACACTACCTTTTCTTGGTCAAATGCCATATTTGAAAAAACTTCATCTTAAAGGAATGGTTGAAGTGAAAGAAGTGGACAATTCATGTGATAGCACAAGTGATTGTGCTTTTCCATCTTTGGAACTGCTATACTGTGCAGACATGCCAAAATGGGAATCCTGGACAGGAGCACACAATTGTTATGGCTTTCCAAATCTAAAAGACCTTGAAATTATAAATTGCCCAGACCTGGTAAAATTGCCCTCCATTCCTTTTTCTCTTTCCAGATTTGAAGTAGAGGGCGTGGGGCTTAATTCCCTTCCAGATATGCACCATGGTTCTAGCATTACAGCTCCAGCACCATCATGTATGAAATCATTGCTTAGAGTAGTAAGGATTACCAAATGTCCCAAATTAATAGCAGTGAATGGATTTATGCAGCAACAAAATCTATATTTACAAGCTGTTGAGGAACTAACCATCATAGACTGTGAGAATCTTGTTCAGCTACCAATTGGTACATTTGGGAACTTTGTGTCACTAAAACACCTAGTTATAGAGGGAAACCCAAAGCTGGTAACAGTTGATAACCAAAGCTTCATCCTACCTATGAAACTAGAATCTCTTGAAATGGGAAACTGTGGCGAACTTGATGTGGCATTGCTAGAGTCAGCATCACAGCACGCTACACTGGCTAGGCTTCATATTAAAAACAGTGCAAATATTACTTATATCCCTTCCTCTGAAAATGCATTTACATCGCTCAGTATACTGGTAATCCATGGGTGCAACAAGCTCGTTGAACTTTCATCTCTGCAACAAGCACATACCATCAACCCAGGAAACAACTCGGCCTCTTTAAAGATCGATTCCCTGTTCATTGATCACCTCTGTCTCCTTCTTACTGAACCACTTAGATGCCTAAGATATGTTAGTGTTCTGGAGGTTGACAAGTGTTCAGGGTTGGAGGCCCTACCTGAGCAATGGCTGTTACAGAACAGTAGTACCCTCAAGAGGTTGGACATCAGGGATGCAAGCTCACTGCGGTCATTGCCTGGTACAATGGTGATGCTCACTGCCCTTCAAAAACTTTGCATATACAAAGCTACTTTGCTGGAAGAACTCCCAGAGTTGCCTACTTCGCTGATTTATAAGAACATTAAATGAACTGTCTGACTCTATTTCAACTCTCCACGTAAGTGTTATTATGATTTTTTTTCTGCATAGTTTTTGTTTGTTTCATACTCTATGTTTTTTCAAGTTCGTATTCTCTCAATGGCTCTTGCAATTGATTAGGTTCTCATTTGAAACTGTTGTTCTTTGTATAACTTCTTACCGATGACTCATGCAAACACAAACATTGGCCCCACCAACAAGTGACACGTTGCTGTTGTATAGGTGTGGAAGTCCAGAGGAGTAGAGGATAAAGTATCATGTACGAGATACAAATAACTGTTAACGAATGGAAATTATTGCTCAATATATTTAGGTGTTTTACATAGCAGGATTTGTTACAAGGCAAGTATGTGCTGGTATGAAGCAACAAGGGCAGAAGATCTTTCTACAACAAGAGAATCAGATCAATGAAAGCTGGGAGCAAAAGAATATGGCATCTTCTGTATTTGTTTCTTGTTTTTAGTTCTCTTATATTAGGAAATTGCCAAGCTGGGTATACAGAAAAATTCTTTGATATATTTCCTTATTTGTACCTACGCTGGTGGGTATTAAAAAGTATGTCTTGGTTGTGTAAAATATGATAATGTACTAAATTCTTGTGAGCAATAAAATTGGGAGGGACTGGGAGATTTCTGGGAGTGTGGCGTCTTTCTTCGTCTTTCTTTCGTTTATTATAAAGTTTTTACAATAACTGCCACTGTGGTTTATTCATGAAGGTATATATCTCTCCTTGTTCCAAACTTATTAATTTCTATTGTATTTCTATTTAAATTAAATTAAATTTGAGAGATACCAAACTTTTAACTCCGCCTATATCTACATGATGTAGCCGGTCCCAAGCCCGGACAAGAGGAGGAGGGTTATTAAAAAGTTTGAAAAGTGCACATTAAATAATTAACAATTCAATGTGAAACAGTGAAACAAAAAAATGACAGAAAGTTAAATATGGTATAAGTTTTTAATGGGAATTTGAAGTTTTATCTGGGTACAACATTTGTTTGAACAATAGGATATTTGATGCTTATATATATAAGACCAATTGAGACAAAATGATACACCATATAGTTGCTATTTTACTCAATTTAGTTTGTATTACAGTTGTGCTTCTTGCAGATAAAAAACAATATCTGCAATTCAAAAGGGCCAATGAGAAAAATTTGCCAAAGTGAAGGGGGTTAAGGTTTAATTCAAGAACAACTCTAACTGACATTAGTTTGTGCAATTTGTCTGTTACAGAACCTGTTTTCACTAGATTAAGTGTTTTTGATCTGATCTTTTATGTTTCATTTTGTGTTCAATAGTGGTACATGTCAGTGTACCAGGTTGAGTTATTGTGGTTTCCTAATTTAAGGTTGTGGAGGGCATTTAAGGTTCATTGGATTTTGTTTTTTTGGTAATCCTTTCCTGTTACAGATTTGTCCTTAATTGGATATCTTTGCCATATAAATGTTTATTTGACTTGCATGAGAACTACAAAACTGATCCACTTTAATTTCTGCAACTTAAATGAGCAGTTAGCGCAAATCTGTTTCCTAATTTTTTATTTTGTAATATTTTAATTTTGTGCAAATCTTGAAGTACTAGACAAAATCTTCCAAGCTGTTGTAGTCCAGAAACAGAATTTAGCTTAAATACATTGTGTTGTCAACAATGATATTATTCTCCCTCCATATATTGCTTTATATTGCTTGCATTAACTCTTAAGAAATTGGGAACGTAACAAAATTTGCTTTTAGTCCAGAAACAGAATTTAGTTTAAGCTGCAGGAGGAATGAACTATAGCTCTTAAAAGTGTAGTACCCACTTACTGGTACAAATGTTGTACCTGCAGCTTAATCACAAAACTCAACTGCAGCTGGATTGACCCCTCTACTGGTATAGGTAAGGTACCAGTTTTGAGACTGTTAATGAAATGTATTTAGTCCGAATTTAGCTTAGTTTCTGGGTAGTTTGATTTCTGGCCCACTGAACAGGTACTGTGCTTCTCAGGATACTTACTGGTACAAATGTAGGGGCTTGGTGTTGAACAAGTTCACTGGCCTATATTTTTTCAATATTTTATGTCAAATAGACCAATTTATGTTCCGACTATATTATCATAATTACCATATTACCATAATTGATGAGCTCTATAATTGTTCAGTTGTTCAGACTAATTTATTTTGTGACATGAGAATTTATTCAGTTGATCAGACTTATCATTTTTCAGTCATTTTGAAGTTGTTCCAGTCATTGCATTTTGAAGTTTGATTCATTTTTAAGGATATATATCTTTAGTGATTCTTAACTAAATTTATTCTGACAATAACCCAGATTTTACCATACAGTCAACCATAACAATTATTTACTTTCACTTGGTACCAATCTGTATTTCAAGTGGACCAATATCTGTTTGAATGAATATATTAAGGTAGGATCAAGTAAACGGACTAAAAGTTATAGTGAGGTGCCTTTATCGAGATCAAAGAATACAAGTGCAAAATTACCAAATTAGGAATGCACTAGAAATTCTAATAAGGTAAGAAGAACACGGGAATAGATCAATTTGTTTATTCTCATGCTGGTTCCTTTTTGTTCTTTTTATACATTAATCTTTGACAGTGACATTATCATAATTAAAGACATCATAAAAAGTTTTCTGGCTCAACCTGACTCCATAATTTAGGTTTAATTCTAGCCCATTCATTTCTACTTATTATTCCTTTTGGAAATTCTTCATGCATCAATCATTCCGCTTAGCACTAAATGATGGGACTAACCAATTTATCTATGTTGGTGAAAGACAGAATGCTGAATGATGTTTCCTTCTCCTGCACTCATATTTCTCTGGCGGTTGTGTGGAGAAGCACCCAAGCTAAACAAAATAAGCATAACTGATGTGGCTTACAAATTGAAAAGGGTGACCCGGTACCACTTATATGAAAGTCAGCAGGGGAAAGACACGGTACCGTTGGTACGAAAGATAGCAGAGGGAAGATTCGGTGCCGCTGGTATGAAGGACAGTAACAGTATCACTTGTACGAAGGACAGTAACAGTATCGCTGGTACGAAGGACAGAGGGAGGAAGACTCGGTACCGCTGGTACCAACTGAAAAGGGCACCCCGGTACCACTGGGTCACATGCTGGCACAGAGAAGACATCACTGTTACAAAAGGAAAAAATGTACTGGCAAGCACAAAATGGACAGTGAAACCGACAAGACAGATTACTAACAGCACAAGCTCATACCGGCCTCACTCACTTCACTGGGAAGAATAAATTGCGAAGACCCCACTGGAAGGGTTATACCGTTATAGGCAGTTTGGAGCAATCATATCCAAATGATGCAACTGGTACCAGGACTGGTACAAGGAGGCATATGGTACTTAGTGGAACTCAAGGCAACAGTAACCAGTAAAGAGGGGAAAAAAATCAGGCACAGAAAGGATGATAATATTTTGTTCTTGGATTTCTACAATTTTGTTTTCTTTATCTATATATTTTTATTATGGTATATTTTATTGCTCAAATGCATTGAGTATTGTTTTCACTCTTGTAATCCTGTTACAAAACTTTTGTCAGTATCTTAATGAAATCAAATGTGGGCTTGCCTCACATTTTTTTCACGAAAAAAAACTAGCTTTATATGTAGTGAAAAATCATGGAAAGAATGTAAAAGCTACATCAGATGGTATTGGTAATTGGTACCAATATAATGATTGATTTATTAATATTTTCAAGTTTAAACATAAGAAGGACTTATAAAATTTTATCAGGAAAAAGGGTAATAAAAGAAAATTGAAACTAATTGAGTGGAGGAATTACATAAATCCTGATTTGGTGAACTGGGTAAAGCCATACACCCCAAAAGCCGCAGTTCTCCATGCCTGAAATAAATAAAGCTCAGTTATTTCCTCCTATATATATTTCGGTAAAATATACGAAATAGCTCATAATCTCAACATCAATGAACAAATTGAAATTGCCCGAAACCTCGGAATTTGAATGTGAGTAATTGCATTTATAATTGAATGAATTTTATATTTTGTTACCTTCTGAAGAAACATCTTAATTTTTTAAGTTATTTCCTCTTCTCTTTTTCCTCGCTTCGCTTCGTTCCTATTTAAAGAAAGCCGGCAGGGGCCGGATTAGATTAAATCTCAGCTACTTTAATAAGATTGTGGATTTGTATCCTCCCAGGTACCATAGAATATTTTCCTCACTTTACGGTTTCAGATTAAATCTCAGCTACTTTAGGATTTGGGTTAGCAAAGAGACCAGTATTATTGGGCTTTGTGATTCGTGTAAAGATAAAAATAACGGTCTGGATCCAATAATTGTAAAAGATTATCTCGTCAGGTACCTGGGAGGATGTAAATTCCCAGCTGGTGAAGGGAATGCTGATTCGTGTCCTCTGCATTAACTCAAAAGAGAATCTTTTGGGTTAATGAATATTGACCATCCGATTCGCTTTAAGATTCGTGTGGACTAGATCTTTACTAATATTAAGGCCCCTGTATTAAAATTATACGGCTGGATTGGCTCCGTTTAAAATCAGACGGATGAGATGCATTAACTCCGTAATGCAGAGGATACGTGTGCGGGAATGCTAGGATAAAAAAGAGGCCACGTTTTCAGCAATTTCTTAACTACACAATTAGTCAAAAATTGGTCTAATATGAACCAAAGGTTAATTAGCACCTCAACAAAATTTCATTTTATTTTCTATTTGTTTATCAAAATTTCGGAATTAATTGTTTTTTTTTTAATCAAAACTTCAGAATATTTCTTGTTCCCTTTTTTATGTAATTATATATAATAATTTTGATTAGACGTGATTTAATTCATCACTAAAATTTTATTGATTACCAACTTTTTTTATTGGTAACACTAACACCCCTTTCAAATAATTCTTTATTTAATTATTATATATGAATTTTGTTCTAGTTTTGTAGAAAGTAGAATAATAATTTTTTTTATTAGTTACAAGAGCGAGGTTAAATAATAAATTTAATGCTCAACTAAGTAAATTTTAATATTTTATTAAGATTAACCTAATCAAATTAAAAAGAGAGAGAAATCTGAAAGATTTTTTAATTCTCATTAAGAAAAAGTAACTTAATTCTAGTTTTATTAGAAAAGTAATATATGTAAAAAAAATATTGTTATGGGCAAATAATTGGTATTAATCTCATCTATTCTGTAAATTTAACTTTGTTGATCATAGAAGCTTTGTAAAAATTTTTAGTTCGATGGTGTTTTAATTGTTAGCAAATCAATTCAATACTAGACTACACTTATATGTAAAATTATATTATTAATTTTTTTTTTGAGAAAAATATTATTAATTTTATGTTCAATTAAAAGTGATAATTGTGATTTATGATATATTGAATATTAATGTGTCATATAGATTGTGGATCTTTAAAGTATAGGACTTATATGCAGTTTTCAAAGTTGCAATTTCAAAATTCGAATAGGAGATCTCTAGTGAATATTAAAATTAGTTACTAACTTTACTAAAAGAAATATGCAATTTTTATAATTAATGATGGACCAAAAAAAATTATAGCTCTCTAGGGTGACTTAATTATATTTGTGATTTGATCCACATAATACAAGAAATTTTTTGTTGTTATTCTATTAGACAAGTGTGTTAGATATTTTGAAGAAGACATAATTAAATAAGACCTGTGTTGATATATAACCTGTGTTGACAAAGAAGACCTATCAATTTTCTTGAGATAATGAAGTTTCTAAGTTTTTTTTATGTTTCTTTATCTTTTCTTTTTTCTTTTGTTCTCTTTATTCTTATTTTCTTTACAAAACCTGTGTTGATATATAACCTGATTATTCTTGTATTATAGTAGACTGGACAATAGATAGAATAAACTCTTGTAAATAAATCATTTTTTTAATCAAAATTCCGTTATCGACACTAACCTTAAAAAAAAACCTAGGATAAGTTGATTTTATGTTAAAATATTTCATAAAAAGAAAATTTGTATTGAAATTGTGTATTTGATTATATTGACATTATCTTATTTATAGGCTTTTTTTATGATAAATCCTAAATAATACTACATTGTTAATCAACTCCTACAATTTACACCCACTAATATTTCCAATATAATCTATGTGTTCCTCTATTATATGTTATTATATCTAAGTTTGTGCAAGCATGGAGGAAAGGACTCACAGATTTTTAATAGAGTGAGAAAAATATTTAGAATGAGGCATACTTTGAATTATTTTGAATATTAAGTATTATTTTATAATTTATGAAAAGAAATAGAAATAGAAGTATATTTAAAAAAAATAGCACGGCACATAACTTTACAATTATTTAATCTTAAATATATATATATATATTTTATAAAAAACATAAATTGTTTAAATTATTTTGAGCTAGAGAGCAAGTGCCCCCTCCAGCTCTTATCTCCATAAATAAAACCATGAATTGAATTCAATGTAACCCTATTATGCCAATTTAATTACCACCGGGGCTCTCACCGGAAATAAATTCTATTGAAGAGAAAAAAAAAAAAAAAAAAAGGTTTTAAGATAAACAATTTATATAAATTAAGTAATTCATGCAAAGAAATACAAAAAAAAAGTTATTGTTTTAATAATTATATCATAGTGCCAAGTGAAAGTTTGTAGATTTGAAACATGACCGAGGAATTATTGATTTTAAAATTAAAAATTAACCCAAATTTTTATTTAATTTTTTTTTTATAAAATTTTAATATTGATGTTCATTTTTATTTTTGGGCCTTAATGAGGCCGAAGAACTTGTGCTCCATATGGGCCAATATATTGGATCTAACTAAGCATTAATTGATTCTCAACTAATTATTTGTGCTTCTCAGTACTCTTAAATGTTTTATTCCAACACATGCATAACTAGAGATGGCAATGGGCCTAGCCCAAAATAAAAATATGTTTATTTTGTCAAATAGGCCTGGCCTGACCTAGATCACTCAAAATTTAATATTGATGTTCATTTTTATTTTTGGGCCTTAATGAGGCCGAAGAACTTGTGTATTGGGCCAATAATTGATCTAACTAAGCATTAATTGATTCTCAACTAATTATTTGTGCTTCTCAGTACTCTTAAATGTTTTATTCCAACACATGCATAACTAGGGATGGCAATGGGCCTAACTCACGGGTATTTTGCCTACAAAAATAAAAAACCAGAAAACATAAAATCAGAAATCAGAAAATCAGAAAATCAGAAAACCAGAAAACCAGAAAACCAGAAAATAGAAAATCAGAAAATCAGAAAACCAGAAAACCAGAAAATAGAAAATCAGAAATCAGAAAATCAGAAAATCAGAAAACCAGAAAACCAGAAACCAGAAACCAGAAAATCAAAAACAGAAAACAAAAACGAAAAATCGAAAAACCAGAAACCGAAAAACCAAAAAACCGAAATCAAAAAATCAGAAAATCAGATAAGCCCAACAGGTTGCCTGTGGGCTTCGACTTAAGCCCAGGCCCGGCCTGGCCTGCCCATCACATCACCGGACCAACCGGGCCTCCAGGCAGGCTGGGCAGGGATGACCGGGCCTTGGGGCCGACCGGGCTTTTTTGCCATCGCTATGCATAACACATGCATCAAGCAAAATACTTGTGATTTGACATGTAAAGTGTTTATGGATACCCTTTTTTGACTTAATTTATATGCAGGTATGACACGTTAATCTTGCCTCCTTATATAGTTCAAGGTATATAATTTATATGCAGGTATATATGACTTAATTGCCTCCTTTCATTAGGAGGTATGACACGTTAATTTTGTGCTTCAGAGAGGTGAATGGCATGAACACTCATAAGTTATCACGTTAATCTTGTGTGTGTTTATAGTTTTTTACTATAAATTTGTATAAGCTTTCAGCACTAATATATGACACGGGATGTGTTCAAATAATATTTTGCATATAAATTTATTTGAATGAAATATTGGATGAAACTAAAGTTATCATGTTAATTTTGTGTGTGTGTTTATAGTTTTTATTATAAATTTACATAAGCTTTTAGCACTGATCGATTTATGACGCGGCATGTGTTTAAATAAAATTGTGCATATAAATTTATTTGAATGAAATATTAGATGAAACTAAAGTGATTAGGGTCCTAATCACTGTTGATTTTAAGCGGGGTGATGAAAAAAAAATGAGTATAATTTCATTTAAGGCATGGTGATGTTGCAATTAACTTCGAATCTAATGATACTGATACATACAATCTCACCGTTCTTTTCTTGTCTTCCTTTCTCAAGTAAATAATGTCATTGTTTCAATTAAGGAGCTTATTTGAATATATAAGGTAAAATGTACTTTAATTTTTTATGTAAAAGATCTATAAATTTGATGGTGTTCCTTGTGAGTTGTGACATAAAATGAAATTTACTTTAGTATATATTTTTATATATTATCTGCTAAATCATTTTTTTTTAAATTAACTATGTGTCAAATATTTGCCATAGCCTCGACAAGTTGAAATTGCTTGGAAAAAATGAAGTGGGTTATATTAACTTATTGTACATATTAGATACATTTTAGTAATATAGATCAACTCTATCTAGACACATTTAGAATGAAGTCAATTGTACCCAATTATACTATATTTAACAAATTATTTTCATTTAAATAATTTATTTTGAACGGAATATTGAGAAAAAGGAAAATAAGAATAAAAAGTAATGATCATAATTTATTAAATAAGAAAGGTTCAAATGTATGTCGATCCAAACCGATTAACATGATTTTCATATTAAAACGTGACATGAAAAAATTGTATCATATCTATTAAAAAAACAGTAAACAACTTAAAAAGATATATGTAATTGGATTTCCAAATACAATTTAATATGAAGATCATGTTGATCAATTCTAATTAATTGTTTGAATTTTATAAACAAAAATAATATATATATATGACATGATAACATAAAACGAGCCATTTTAATTAGTCATTTCTCTTTATCAACACATTTTGGAATTTTTTATTTTGACTGCAAGGAGGGATGTTTTCGTAAAATCTTCGAAGAAGTTTTTTAGCACAGTGATTTTACTTTTTTCATACCTCATTTATTTGAATTCGGAATAAGTCTGATGTACCATCGGACCTACTTTAGTTCAACGAGTGTAATGATCGTTCGATCTGTATCAAAATCCATACAAATTTGTTTCAATTTCAGTACACACAGATCTTAATGTTGATCGTATAGTACTAGAGCTAATTGAACCTAAAAATAAGTCTGATGTCTTATCGGACCTACTTCTATCTCCATTTATTTATGAAACGACTAATTTCAACCCCTATGTATGACCCGCCTCATATATGCTAGTAGGAATTCTGAATGAGCGGAAGCCGTTATTATATGAGACGTAAGTTGCCGTTTCGATTGACGTTAACCTCGAGAAATCATCGGATGTATTTATAAGCACTCGATCGCATTCTCTTCTTCACTCTCTCGCCACCTCTTCCCATTTTCTAGGGTTTTACAATTCGCTCTGGCCTCCAATTACTGTCAAATGTCGTCGGCTCCATTAAAAACGCAGCTCAACGAGCTTATGAACTTCATGTTTTCCATGGTGAATTATCTTATTCTCTAGCTTCCTATTTATTGTCTATTGTTTTTTTTTAAAGGATGATTAACATGCGTATGAGGTTTTCCATTTTGGGGCAAAAATTGCAATAGTTCGTTTTGCAATGAATGTACGCAAATCAATTTATAACCTAATCGGATTTGCATAATATCGATCACTATAGTTTTTAATTATACGCTTGTCGTTAACCATGATCAGATCAATATATCCGGTTTCCCAATTTATGCAACCTCGATCAGATCCTGACTTGCATGCTATCATAACAAATTTTATTTTTATTTTTTGCCCAACTGATTCCATTAAATAACTTTTTTTTTCTGCTACTAAATATATCATGCACCCGGTATTTTCTCTTGACAACAGGACGTATAATGTACTTTTGTGATGAATATTTGTTTTTCTTTTAATATTAATCAACAATTCTTATATTATGAACTGTATTTTTCTAACTGGAATTTGAACATGAAACCAAAAAAAAAATTCAAATAGGAGTTTTTGGGGGACTATTTCAAAACACTTCAGATGCTGGAAGATGATGGATGCCCTGGATTTATTGCCGAAATTACCCCTCTCTTCGGAAAGCAAGTCGAGGGGTTTCTTTCCGAACTCTCCAAGCTGATGTATGTATTTGCTATGTTAATGATCACCACTTAATTCACTGTTATATTATCATAATATTTTCAGGTCTTGCGAGAAACAATTAATGTGTGCAGCTCCTCTATCAATCCATGCATTTTGTTAAAAATGCTAGATTAATTGTCTGACTTCAACAAGAAAAATTCAGGCAGCTAATTAATGTAGCTGACTACTCTTTTTCAAATTTATGTCGCAGACATTGTGTGCGACACTTTAATTATTTGAAATTTTCGCAAGTTTAAATTTCGTAACATTAATATTTTTTTTCTTTTTCAAGAAATATATGGAACTTAAATATATAGAAACACCATTTGTGAGGAAATTTGCTCTTCATTAAAATAAAAGTTGGACCCTTACAAATCATGTATAGCAAGTATATATGGCACTTCTATTCTTATGTTTTTGGTATAATTATGGGTTGTTGTTTGTACAGGTGTGAGCCTCTTGTTGATTTTGAGAAGATTGATGCATATTTACGCCGGCTCTGGGAAAACAGCACTCAGTTAGCTTCTTGATTCTCCCATCTTTCGTTTTTTTATGTCCTAATATGATGATGTTATGATTTAATGTCTGGTTTACAAATTTGGTGGAACATATGTAGAAATTGATTAGTCTTCTTTGTTAGCAAATTTACCTTTTTTAGAAAATATCTTTTAACAATTAAATTAAAAGGTGTTGCTTACTAATATAGGACAAGCATGCTTCTTAGAATTAATATTGTTCAAATGAAAGAAGCTATCCTTTTCTAATTATTTTTCTATTTACAGTTTGGGTGCTACAAGGTTAACATTGGCATGCAATAAGTTTCGCGATGTTTGTCATGAGAATGACAAAGAAGGGTATGGCTGGGAACCTGTTCTTCTAATTTTCATGTTTTGTTTTTCTTTTTATATCAAAACAACAAAACATGTGTGACAGAATTTGGTGGGTACCTTAATTTGTAATTGTTAGCTCGGGATAGAAATTTTACCTTTTGAAAGTGCAACTATATATCATATTGAAAAAACTGCAATCATTTGAAACCTCCCAATTAAAAAAAAAACTGCACTATCGATTTTTATCCTTGCATTCTCTGCCTCACCCACACATGCATAGACTAAGTCAATTAAATCCTGGCATCAAATTTCTCTAGTTTTTTCGATGCATCTCACTGTAGCTACGTACGTACTATATATGCATTAATATAAAAGATTGTGATTTGTGCTTGTTTTTGATGGAGCAGTTGTGAAATAGCAATGCTCGAGGTCAGGCGTGAATTTGATGAACTATATAAGAAATTTCAGACTATGCTTCAGGTAAAATATATGTGAATCTACAACAAATTAATATTCTTGGATCCTGGCAGCTTTGTTATTCTTACCTTGAAAAGTGAATTCTTAAACACATGCAAATATACAATTGTAATTCTTTCAGAGTTACATATATCTTTTCCTTTGAATTTCAGTGGCTATTAGACGAATGATATTAGTCATATTACGATTGTTGAACTTAAATCAATTTTCTTGCCTAATTAAGCATCAACAGATTTTAGTGGCTCTTACAGAATACTTCTCCCTTTTTTAATCAATTTTCAGTTAAACTAGTTGTCCTCATGACTATCAAGAAATTAACAAACAGTTTTTATTAATTGTATATAACTTGAGTGCAGCTGAAGCAGCAAATCAAAGCTCTTGATTCCAAGCAGATAATTGGGGTTTCCAAACTTTAGAACCATATATCTAAGGATGCTTGTCTAATCCAATTAATGGATGTGGAGTCTAGCATAATCTTTAGAGTTTTAATTTGAGAAGTATGTCAGAAATAACTTTTTTGTAATGGATGTGTACTCATCAGTTGTTGTTAACTGCTATTTTTATATATGGATATCAGTTTGTGTTAAAATACTCGTTGGTTTGTTATATATATGTTTTCTGTCAAGATCAGGCTATTTAGAGAATATAGCGCTATAGTTTTTAAGGTCCGAAAAAACTATAACGCAACCATAGCTAGCTATTTATAATCATTATAAAAGAAAAGCGGTTACTAACGTTATAGTTCTTGAGGTCTAAAAAAGCTATAGTGCGTAACAATAACTAGCTATTTAGAACCCTACTCGAGATGCTTAGCAAAATCTGATTTTCTTTCATCTATCTAGCAATAAGCTAAGTTTCCCTCCATATTTGAGTGCAAACATCTAGGTTATGTTCAGCCTATAGATGAAAACAGGTGTGAGTTAATTTGAATTTTGAACTGAATTTTTGAATTTTACTGTGTACGTAAAAAAAAAAATTCAACTAAATTTTTTTTTCTCACACACATATCAACACTGCCAAACATGACCCTAAAGAGCTGGCAAAATGCTCTTTAGGAACGGCCTGCAAACATCTAAAAGTTTGCCTCTATGTGTTAAAATGCTCTTGAATTGGTTTGTTATATGTTTTCTCATGGACCGGCCCAATAATAACACGTTTTATGGGAAGAATTCAGATTTCTAATTAAGGAAGCTCAAACTTTAAGTTTGAATTCAGATCGTCCGATCAGAATACATACATGGACCACTGACTTCTAATCTTACCTTGGGTAGGAGTGTCAATGGCACCCGCTTATCTGCTCTGTATCATATCCGAAAATACGGATAAAAGTAAGATTTTTTTTTCATTAGCTTATCAGGTACGAGCAAAGATAATTTTTTCTATTATCTTATTTGTTTCCGTATAAAATTATATATATAAAAATATATATTTGTATGGAGGTGATACATGATACAATAAAGTTTTGTATTTTATTAAATTTTCATAATACAAATTAGTTGTATTCATTATTATTTTTTTTCTTTTTTTCTTGTTTTGAAAAATATTTTATCGAAAGTACAAATTGAAATGTCAATGGCATTTTTTTATTTGTTTACCCAATCCATATTGTATTCGAAAAAACGGATGAAGGTAAAATTTTTTTATTATTATAACAGGTACGGATATGAAACTGCCTCCACCCAACCTGTATCATACCGGTTGAGTCGTTGACACCCCTACCCTTGGGTTAAACACGGCCTTCCTTAATTATTCCGCTGAATCTAATAACTATTTATATTTTGGGCTGTTTTATTAGTTACATACGCCTAATTGAAAGCTTCCTGAACTTTATCATAATGGGTTTCTTATACTTTGAACATTATGAGGTGGAAATGACTCTCTTACGATGATATATATAGGCAATGAATCTAACGCCAAAAAAAAGCTCATCAATTAATGGATTGACGGGGGTGCCAATGAATCGGATGTTATCCTAAAAATTAGATTACAAATATATATATATATATATAGAGATGGGCTAACTTGCTTTGGGAAGTAAAGCGGGTTCTTTACTTCCCGCTCGTATCGACATTTTCAAAGTTCAAATGACCAATCCGAACCGCTCAACATGTTCTCCATATTGAAATGTGCTTGGAGACCAAATTTTACATTTTTTGGAATTTTTTTACTATTTATTAAGCCACTTTGAAAATCGCTGATCCAACGGCTTCACTGTTTGAACAGTGAACCCGTTGGATCAACGATTTTCAAAGTGGCTTAATAAATAGTAAAAAAATTCCAAAAAATATAAAATTTGGTCTCCAAGCACATTTCAATATGGAGATCACATCTAACGGTTCGGATCAGCTATTTGAACTTTGAAAATGTCGATACGAGTGGGAAGTAAAGAACCCGCTTTACTTCCCAAAGCAAGTTAGCCCATCTCTCTCTCTCTCTCTCTCTCTCTATATATATATATATGATATTCGAACATCTGTATGGATACATATATAACGATATAATTTTAAAATTTTAACTATTTGTATCCGAATAGCAGTGTTGGTATGTGCTCGTCGGACGGATAGGGTACCGCCAAGCGATTAATCAGTATGCGGCCGATTAATCAAAATTATGCGGATAATTAATCATTTTTATTAAAATTATGTGTATATATTCATAATTTATTAAAAATGATTTATTTAACTCATCAAACTTAACAAATAAACTTAATTTAACTCAATTATATTACTATAACATGACACTATGCTTGTTTCTTCTTAATAACAACACATAAGCACTTTGTATGGGTAGGTAACACATTTATTTAATGAAAAAAATAAATTAAAGAATTAAACTTTTTCAAATACTAATAAGTAATAACATATTATTTGAAGAAATTAAACATTCCAACATAAAATTACTAAATTTAGTTTATAATAACAACTTAATTTCATATATGAACATGTCATACTAATTGAAAAAATTGCATCAGTAAGTAAGAAAAATATATGGTATGTAAATAATAGAAGAATTAATCAATTTAAAAGTAAGTAAAAAAAAACAAATATGAAATATATTGGATGTATATCCAAAAACAAATAAAACAACAATACATGATTTATAAAACTTATTATTATACACTATCACAGAAAAAAAAAATGTGAAAATAAATATTTAGTGGAATAAATAGAAAAACGGCCGATTAATTGTTTTCATCCGCAAAAGTCTCCGTTAAGTGTATTTGTAACAGTTTGGCCGTCCTTAACATCTGCAAAGCGCATGGTCCACCATGCACCGCGCAAAAACCATTTTTTTCTTTAGATGAAGAGAATTGAACCCACACACTCAGGTTGACAACAATACTGCATTATCGCTGAGCCACTTCGCATTTGTTGTTATACAATATCTATTATATATATATATATATATATATATATATATATATATATATATATATATATATATATATATATAATGTATACTTAGATTTAGTTTTGTATTTCAATACTAAATTTATATAATACAAATTAATAATATAATTAAAATAATAAATTTAGATTTAGTTTGAAATACAATTTTAATTCGATACGTCTGTTATATAGTGTCTATAATAGACGTATCGTATCTGATACAATACCCATACCCGTATCCATGAAACATAGTGCATAATACATGACAAGGAATAACATGTTATAACGAAATTCTGACTATATGTATATGTATTGTTTTTTAATTGTAGGTTTCATTATTATTTCTTTTTACGTATATAATAAATTGATTTTTTTATTTTAAATAGAAGTCATAAAAACAAAATTAACCAAAGGAGACTCGTGCCTACAAAAAAGCTTCAAAAATAGCCTCCATCGGTTCCCCAAACCAGTGTAGGTTGAAAGGATATAGCTACACCGGTTCTCCAAACCGGTGGAGATATTTTCCCATCCATAAGCGGCTACACGCAAGGTTACACCAAAAATACCCTACAGCGGACCACAGAATCGGTGGAGCTTCAAAAAATGTCTCCACCGATCCCCCAACAAGGTGGAGCTAACCATATTCACGAGGAGAAAAAATAATTCCCACCTCCATTGGTTTTCCAAACCGGTGGAGCCTTGTTTGCGGAACCAGTGGGAAAATGAGTCATCCGGGTGGGAAAATGCCTCCATCGGTTTGGAAAACTGGTGTAGTTATGCCCTTTCAACCTACACCGGTTTGGGGAACCGGTGGAGGCTATTTTTGAAGCTTCCGTAAGTACGAGCCTCCTTTGGTTAATTTTTTTTTTATGAGTTCTATTTTTAAAAAAAATCTAATAAATCTACTGTATGTATTGTATTAATTTCTCTTGACGATTTGATCCAATTCAATTTCGTTTGTGACATCATTACCCATTCTATCGCGGACCGGTCGGATTGACACCCAAGACGCAACCGTCCGAACCGGACCGGACCGGACCAATCGGGTTAGTGGCTAATACTACTCGTTCATGGGGACTGGGGCGGGCCAGTGTCCGAGGTATGATGTCGAGCCGACACAACCATGGCCATGGGGGTTCCGTTTCCGTGGCGACCCAAGGAGAAGAAACGGAGGCTATTAGAGACCGGAAGCCTGTAGCTCTGTTCATGGCGTTTGGAACCAAAGGCGACATCTTTCCTGTAGCTGTACCTCTCTCTCTCTCTCTCTCTTTCTCTCTCTCTATAGCACGCGCAGTCACGCAGATACGGAGTTAGAGCGTTAATTTTTTGTTAATTGAATCATTCTCAATTGTTTATTGACGAAGGAATCAGTTGTATGTTTTCATATAACCAAACAAAAAGAAAGGAAAAATTGGGTATCTATTGTTTGTGGACCAAACTATGCATGCTTTTCAACGAATTTACATGAATCCCAATGAACCAGAATTTAGTTCTATGATGCAATTGTTGGGTTGATGTTTCATCTTATATAGTTTTTGCTTTTCTTCAGTAAGCACTGTTGTGTCAATTTCTTTACTGCTTTTGGGTTATAATTTACTCAGCTTGCACTTTGCAATTGCACTATAGTTTCAATTTAATTACTGTTTTGGGGTCATAGTTTACTCAATTTGCACTTTATATACCTAGGCACTTGCTGCAGCATTTGCATGTGATCAGAAACAATACAAAGTTAGCTTCATTACACACTTAGCTCATCAGGTATGCATTGCTTTTTTCTAACAGTCATATATTTTTCTTTCTCTTTGTTGTTTTGGATTTTTACTTTCTCACAACGATTAAACTTTTAGGGCTTAACCACAAGTTTAGCGGCTAAAAATGTCACCTTTATACCAATATCAAGCCCTCCTGCCCTAGCTGCTTACCAACATGAACAAATTTCAGGTAAAATTTGATAGAAGTTTTGCGTGTAATTACACAGCCTTTTTACTATATTTCCTGGTCTGAAGATATATATCACCAACTGTTATTTTTCCACTGACATTCAAAATTAGAGGAGGGGGCGGTAGCACAGTTGGCTAGGAGAAAACGTCCTAGGACTGTGGTTACCCAAAGATTGAGAGTTCGAGTCCCGCTCACGACTTTGCATCCTCTGCAAAGATTTCAAAAAAATATGTTCAAAATTAAAACTTGGGAAACCACATGACACGTAAACCCAACTTTTGATAATGAAATCATCCAGACCCCTTTCTCCATGGAATTGGACTAAGCAATGATTTGGTGGTTAACAGTGTTTATGGAAGGTGAAAAAAAGAACAAGCTGGAAGGGAATGGCTATAATTAAAGTTCATTACTTTATAAGTATCTAAATGTAATTTTGTACATAATTGTAGATTTGAGAGCAAATTCAGGTGGGTCTTCCAGTGAGCAAAATAATTTCTCATTGCTGAAAAGAACGATTGAGGCAGAGCATAGGAGAGAGTGCTTAGCTGCTATTGAAAGAATATTTGCAAATGATTTAAGCAAGGAGGGTGATTTTATTGCGATCAATTTCTTTGCCTTGGTATTTTATTAACTCAACATGTGAGCTTTTGATAATTCGATTCCTTGAGCTTTAGGGTACCCATTTTCATCCCTGAACATTCTGATTTAAATGATATTCATGTGAAGATTTAGACAGGCAATAAAAGGTTTTGAAAGTTAAAATGAGAATTTTTAAGTACCAGGGATAAAATGGGAGCTTTTTGCTTGAGATCATGCACATAGTTTATATTCTAGACTTATGTTTTATGATTATTTTTCCTTCAAAATCTTAGGAAGGTTGGCATCTTGCGGAGCTATTCCAAGTTCGTTGTATTGTTACTGCTCCGTATGTTGTTCCTTACAGGTAAATTGCATTTGTCTTATTTGTCTTACGTTGTTTCTTCTGCTTATTTTACTCTTTTTTTTCTTTGAAAAGTTTTACACACTTTACAAAATCTAAAAATTTTAATTGTAGTGCACCTTCATCTTTTGAATATCGGTTTAAGAAAGATCTACCTCTTTTGTACAAGTATTTTCAAGAAGCTCCTGTTGGCATGGTATGGTTTATGATGTACTAACACAGTGTTTGACCAAGGACTTCATTTATGAAGTCAATAGTCAAGTCTCAACTATACCAGATTACCCAATATGATAGTAATTCTAACTAATCCTTGGTTTAGCACAATTTTGACTAATGGAAGCTCTTTTTTTTGTAATAACTTTGAAACAGCCAATACATAACAAAAATGAAATAGATAAAAGCAGAGAAATTTATTTGATCATTTTTGTCCTGTCCTAGCTTTCTACTGCAATCAGTATCTTGCTTAGATTTATTTTCTTCTCCTATCTATGTATCCGTTTTTCTCACTACTTATTTAATTATAACTTTACCAATGGCCAAATCTGACACAACAACTGTTGATGTCCCCCACACTTCTCTTATCAGGTTGGATGGAAAGATGTTTTGCACTGGATGTGGCCTCTCTTTTTGGAAATTTGGGGCTCATGGAGGAATGATATTCTGAACCTCAGTTCTATACCTTTCACGGTACAACACCTAGCCTCCTAGGTGCCAAACTGAAATAATACTTTGGTCAGCTCTACCATTCTTTACATATTTGAACTTCTTAACTTAATATATTGTGGTACTTGTCTTCCTCTTGTGTGGCTTTCGCAGTTGTTTTGTTGATCTTATACGGGTTATCTGAAAACAAAAAAGTAAATGAATAAAGAAAAAAGAAAAGAAAAGAAATAAACAAGGACATGGCCTTTGTAGAATAAAAAAGTGAAAACCGAAATATTACTTTTTGGTGACTCATGACTAGATCGATTTGATTTTCGTTTTTTGTTGTAGGCCATTTAACATCTAATAAGATGTTTTTGGAATAATTTCAGGATCCAGTCACTAATCTTCCCTTGTGGCACATAAGGATTGAATCACCATTACTGCTGTAAGATCCATGCAAGCCCTAACATATGTTAAAGTGGCTGTTCAATCAAGTAGTGCTTTGTCTATCAGTACTAAATGGGATTGTGCAAAAAGTACCTGTGTTTTATCAGTATTACAAAAAAGAAAATTATTTGTGGTAGATGCATAATGGACTCATAACTCTGTAGTTATGCATCGACTGGGTGTTGAGACTAGAGGCAAGAAGAAAAATTATCACTCTGCCCTCTGAACTATCACCATTTCTAATTGTGGCCAACATCTATGATTTTTCCTGTTTCTCTAAGATCCTGATCCTAATTACTTGTGACAAAATAGTTACAGTAAACAATGATTTTATCGTGCAAAGATAGCTGCAGGGTGAATGGGTTCAAGAAAAGTGGAATGAAAGTATTACTATGTTAGAATAGTCAGTTCCGTCTGTTGTAGCAAATTGCTTATACAAATAACAATAGACAGCTGTTGCTTTTGTGGGGAAATAAAGTGTTCAACAAATGCATCCATCTGTATGTATAGTTTACAAGAAAAAGGATGTTATACTTGAACACACCCAGACTGACCCATATGCTATAGAAATTTTTATCATTACATTGGTTTTGATCTGCCCCATATTTCATTTTGAAGAATTTGTTAATTAATTGGTTCTTTTAATTTTTCTAATACCAACTTTTGTTACACCAAACAGTTATGGGTTCAGCAAGGAAATTGTAGAGTGCCCAGGTATTACATTTTTGTGTTTGAAAGATTGCAACTTGGGTGGTACCGATTGGTTTAGTACAGTACAGATTATATCCAGATATATTTTTCTAAATTAATCCATAATAAATCCTCTGTATCACCTTCATCATGCTTTGTGCAATATACCTCAAGTCTATCAAAATGTCTTGTTAATTTACACACCGTGTGAAATTGAACACTGAAGCTATGTACTGGCATTGCACTTGACTAGAATGGCAGTGAAAATCTGTATACATTTTGTTGAAGTGAAGTTTCTATTTTACTTTTTCAGATTATTAAAGTTGACAACATTTGGTTTAAACATTAGGTTATTGGCCTCCAAATGTATGCACATGTGGCTTCTGGTTTCTACCTATGGAATGGCAGTTCTCGTGTGAAAAATGCAGAATATCATTTTCGAATAATTCAAATATTTCTTCGGGATTAGAGGAACTATGTCCTAGTCATGCTAGCCTCCAATATTTCCTCAATGAACCCTCTAACTCTAGCTCTCCGATTTTTGTGGGATTAAGCTCCATGGGAAGGTGTGATATATCCACTTTTATGGATATTTTAACGGATGAGACCAGTACCAGTATGAAACTGATGAAAGTAACCAGTTTACTGTTAAATCTGTTTGGAAGTACCTATCAGAGTCAGCATTGGTTTTATGTTTGCCAACCCCTATTGCTTAATATCAATTGTTGTTGTATCATAAGACAACTGTACAGGCCAGGTTCAATACCTCTTACATTTCTCCCGACTGATTTTGTACAGCATGGGTTTTCTTACAAACCCGAAAGCATTTCTAGCGGTGCTCCAAAGGGTCATAGAAGCCACCAAATACAGATTTATACTATTTACAAGCGGGTATGAAGCATTGGATGCTTTGATCAGATATCTTGCTTATGATACCATGCCAAACTCATCTTCTATGTTGGAAAAAGTGGACAGCACTCTTCTGTTTAATGACCGGCTTTTTTGCTTCTCTGGGTAATGACACTTTTTTCTCATTACTTGACTTTTGATCAGTGAGAAATTTTACTGTTTTGCAAGTTCTGTGGGAATTTATTAGTAAGGATAAACAAACTAGATTTCAGGTCCATGCTGGGATTACTTGACCATTCAAAAAAAAATCTGGTCCTAGTTTTGTGCTAATTCTGGAGGGAGATATAATGGGGCGTATAAAGTTTTATTATTCCATTACGCAATTTTTTTTTGTTGCTTTCAGTTCAGTGCCATATAGCTGGCTTTTTCCAAGATGTGCTGTTGCAATCCACCATGCAGGAAGGTTAGCAAAATTCAAATATTTCAAATGCTTTGTTCCTTGCTTCTTTTTTACAAATTTCTTTTAATATTTTACCATATTTGCATAATGCACCCGGCTTTTCAAACATTCGCAGCTAATAATTCACAGTTTTCCCAGATTTATTCAGAAGACACCCAATTTCTTTTAATCTGGTTAGGTTGGCCTTGGTTGTTTCTTTAGAATTGCTTCTGTGATTTGTGAATTTTCTGCAACAATTCAAAAAATTATACAGATTGATAGGGGCAAAAAAACGTTCTGCGGTAAATGCCAATACGGTTGAAGTTATGTGTAGTCTGTAAATAACACATATGCAACATTTGTTTTATAGTTGAAGAACTTTTTCAATTTTTTTAAAATAGCTGTTCATGTCCTTTTTCAAATAGTGGTTCCACTGCTGCTGCACTACATGCTGGGATACCTCAGGTTCTAGCAAATTCACGTTTTTCATTTCCTTCAGTTCACATTTCCTCTGCATGTATGCTCTTATATTACTGGCATATTTGTTATACTTTGTGTAAGTTTCTTAAAACATCACTCTATAAATTATAATACCCCCAAACCACATATATGTGCATCATGCCAAAAAAAAAGGAAATGAAGCACAATAACCCTAAAAAGATAAAATTAAATAAATGACAAATTTTCCCTGGCTTAGTGCAAGTGGAAGGTTCATGACCTGTCCACTCATGTGTATTTTCAGACTGTGTCACCCATATTAGCAATTTTACCTTGGTACCAAGGCTTTATTTAGTCCTAACTCCAACGTCATGCCAAAATCTAATCTGATCTAGTAGTGTTCTAGTCTGGTCCTGGTCCTGTACCAGTGCTGTTACAAATACAGTTGTGATTAACTTTTTTGTAGTAAATCCAGGTGTTATGCCCATTCTTAATGGATCAGTTTTACTGGGCTGAGAGACTTTGTTGGATTGGAGTTGCGCCCGACCCATTGCCGCGACACTATTTGTGCCCAGATTCTTTAGATGATGCCAGTATCAGTGTTGCTTGTGATGCACTGCGGGCTGCTATTGACCGTGCAAATTCTCCTGAAATCAAATCACAAGCGGCTTGTATTGCCAGAAAAATTTCTTCAGAGGTATGACTGACAATGTACCAAATTGTAGATATGAACACTATGGATGTGAAGCACAAATACCAATAGAAATACAGATGGGACAGAAGAAAACTTAAATGCAACTGCTACAGTTTGTATACCAGGTTGATACATGCGAGTAACTTACCGGTATAGAGTAGTATGTCTAGTACTGGTACTGTGTCGGCTGGTCTGGTACTAACATTGCACTTACACTGATAATTTGTTTCAAGACCTTCCACCAAGAAAAATAAAGTTTCTCCTACCAGGGACAAAATAGAAGAACTTTGTAAGAGAATTATGTGCAAACTCATTTATATGGACAATCAAGGAAGCACACTAGCGAACTTTAGGACATAATGTATGTGCTGCTAAACCTTGTATGAAAGCCATCTCGCATTCTTGCTACTGCTGTCTGCAAGAGGTATTGTTCCTGGTTTCCTTGCAGAGTTGCCAAATTACTTTCTCTGCCATTTAAGTCAAATGGTAGTTTGGGAATCCTCTGAAGGATTACAAGGAATGATTTATATTTAGTTTGGGTTTTTTTTCATTTGAAGGTCAGCAGCGAAATGCCCACTAACAACTTGTATTAATGAATAAAAAGCTGTCATTAAAGAGTAAAAAGGACAGCCAGTAAAGAACAATATAAACATTCAACACCCCCAATGGACCTAAGCTCGATATAGGTTTTGTTCTAATAATTCTGGCACAACAATTGTATTTCAAAGGCAGTGTCATATATTAGAAGCGCCGCAGTTTGGCTCTTGTCAGTAGCTAGCCTATTGTATTCCCAGTTCTCCAGGTCGGCTATTAGTTTGGGGATTTCTGTAATGATATTTATATGAAAAATGTTTTGTTTTTCTTATTGTGAGCTTCAGCAGGAATCAGCATCTGCTGCTGTTCTGGTTAGTTGAAAGTGAACTTATTCAGATTGGACTTGTCGAGCCTAATTATAAATCAGGGTAGTTTGCCTCAAATCAGATTAAGATCAAATGGTTTAATTTCCATCAATGACAAGAGTCCTCTAATATTTTTGTAGGGCTGTGAAATGAAATTTATGTATAAAATCATGTTAATACCTTATTTATTTATGCAATAATTGTTGTCATTGCAACAAATGTTTAGGATGGAATTGGGCAAGCTCTGAAGATCTTAAGAGAAAAGGTGGTACCTCATTAGGACATGAACCAACTGATTTAATAAAAGCATTCTGTAAGAATTTTTTTGCCGTTATTTATTTCTATATTATCAGAAAACTTTAATGTAACTGCTACAGTTTGTATCAATTAGTTGCTTCACTGGCACAATTACCAGGCTCTTGTGATCATCTAGTTCAAATAATTTGGCCCCAATTTTCTCTCTTAAGCTAGAAACAGTTTAAAAATTAATGCGCAAGGTAAGGTCCAGGCACAAGATGTACCACCTATACTCGTAGGGTTCGTGGCTCCATGTATCAGAGGGAATCCCCAATGCATTTATATTAATTAATTAAAGTGATTCTTGTTAAATTTAAACACCTAGGCCTAATAGCAGCTTGGTACGAATATTATACTTTGCGCAACTTCTTCACAAAAGAAAATGAGAAAATAAGAATAAAGTGTGTATTTCAGATACATAGTAATTCACACATAAATTAGAAAAGAAAAACAAGTAGGCTAGGCTGACCTGGAATTTCAGATAGTATATTAAGATGGTTTTATACCCAATTTAGCAAAAGTAAAACGTACTATTGTATTTGTAGTATACATTTGTTTTGCCAAGCTGAAATGAATTGATATTTTAGGGTTTAGGGTATTCTTTCTCCTTCATCACAGTGCATATCATACTGAAATTTTTATTTATGTCATATTAAAAAAATAAACCATTTTGCCATTTTTTCTGGGGAATTTCATATATGCCATTTTCGCCAATTGAATTTGCTGATCCAAAAACTGGGGTCCGCCAATTCAATTAGCGGACTAGTATTGTGTCCATTAATTCAATGAGCGGACCCCTTTTTTTAATAGAAATTAAATCTTTTTGTATAGTTTATATATTATGTTTTTTTTTTTATTTTGTATAGTTTCTTTTTTATTTTGTTATATAGTTTATATATTATTTTTAATTGTTATCTTGTTTTAAAAATCAGTTATTTTGAAAATATTGTTCGTTTGTTGGATTATTTTCTCAACAGTTAATTATATAATAATTGATAAATTTTCACAGTCAAGACATGGATATGTGGGAATGAAGGAAGAATTATTATTATCCCTCTCTCTCTATCTAGCAATCAGTAGAAGCACAAGAACCATAATTAAGTGTTTGTCTCAGTTAGTACACTTCTCCCACATGCACTTACAAACTTTACTCTTGAGATTTTGTTATAAAACAAAAATATATATATTTTTTATCTATAGTTTTTTCATGTATAACACCAATTAATGCTGCCATCTCGAATGTTGGGCAGTCAAAATACAGTTCACTGATCCAATTTTTAACATAATCAGTACTGTGCCCACCAGTGGGTGAACTGGTAAATACGAAAATAGTTAGAAAAAAGTTTCATTAGTCTACATATTCATACCATTGACATCTTTCTAATAAAATCAGTATACTAAACCATTGATATGGTAATTTATAAAAAATAGTTTTAATTGATTTGCTCTCATTAATTTTCAACAGTGTGACTGTTGATATGATAATTTATAAAAAATCAGTATACTAAACCATTGACATCTTTCTAATAAAATCGGGTACAATAAAAATCAGGTGGAAGTATTTTCATACTCGTACCTGTTGTAAATTATTTTTATCCGTACCATATTTATACCCACTATAAATTATCTTACTCATACTCTACTTTTACCCGTTCTGATTGTCGGATAACGAAGTGGTAGCGGTTAAATAATGAGTAATACTGATTTAATGATTATTTTATTATTTATCAAATAAAACATTAAAACATATACATAGTTTTTAATTGAAACAAATTCTGATAATACTAAGTGCTAGTAAATCAATTAAAACATTCTTTTCCGTACTCATTAATATATACAATATATATAATATATATAATATTTTTTTATAATCACTCGATCGGATAACAAATATGAAATTAGCTTTACTCTCATACCTTTACCTGTTTAGATAACAAAAAAAAAAAAAAATTTACCACATACTCGTATCCGATAAATAAATTTATGAAAAAATAATCTTATCTGCATCCGTGTTAAAGACGGGTCGGATGCCAATGACACCCCCATCCGCACGCGAATTCAAGGAAAATATTTTGCGCTTGCATCATTGTGCACTGACATTTTTCACATGCAGAAGGTAATGGGCTAAAATTTTGGGCCGAATGTTTTGCACTCAAATATTTTGATTTTTAAATTTTGAAGAAAGGCTCGTGGGAAATATTTTGATAAGGGGGAATTTCAGTTTGATATTAATAATTATTATAAAATAACTTAATCATATCAAGAACAGCTAATTTATTAGATCTCATTTCATCAAAAACAATATTGTTAGTTTTCACAGAAGTTGCGCCATTGGAAAGAAAAAACCGGAGCTTTGACTCAATTTGTTTTTATCCATATAATAACAATGCTATTTAGGGGCAAAAATGGTATGGATAATATCCGATCCGTATTCAAAAAATTAGATGTAGATATTCGATATTCGAATATCTGTGTAGATAAAGAATACTAATATGGTTTTACATTTCAATTATCCGTATTTGAATAGTAGATATATACTATATATTTTAATACATATTATGAAAAAAGTATGTTATTCACCATTATAATTAGATAAATATTATAAACTTTAGTACTTTTAATAATTTTTTATATTATTTTAATAAATATCCGATCTGATTCGGATCCGGATCTGTATTCATCTGATATCCGCTCTGTATTTGTATCTGAAAAATGAAAAAGAAAAATATGATTTTAGTGCTATTAGAAGGAAAAAAAAAAACTGAACTCCTGAAAATTTAATTGAAAAAAATCCAAAGTGAACTCCTGAAAATTTATTTTAAAAAAAGTCCAAAGCATCCGATTGATGGCATGGTGGAAACAAATATCAATGTATTGTTTTTTCCCAAAAAAACCCAAGCTAACGAACACGTTAGGGCTCGTGGCTCCATGTATTAAGAGGGAACCCCAATGCATTTATATTAATTAATTAAAGTGATTCTTGTTAAATTTAAACACCTAGTCCTAATAGCAGTAGAAAGCCAGTAAACGACTAGCCAACAAACTAATCTTACTTAGTACGAATATTAATTATACTTTGCTCAACTTGTTCACAAAAGAAAGAAAAAAATAATAGTAAAGCGTGTATTCTTCAATGTGTGCTGTATGGGAATTGGATTTGCTGTAATTTTAAAATCTATGTTTTTTCAAATCTAACCGTCTAATAATTTTTGTGTACGTATTTCAAAACAGTTTATTTTTCTGTGCACGAATATCGAAACAATTAATTCAACAGTTTGATTTGGAAAAACATGAATTATAGGATATTATTCATGAGTAAAGAATCGCAGTAGATTCGGATACTGTTGTATGTACAACATTCTAGATTGGTCCAAATGATAAGTATACAAGTTCTGGTAAGTAACAAGTGTGTATTTTGCAATAATCAGTGTGTATGGTGTAATAATCAAATGGTTATTGTAAAATAGTGAAGTTTGTATTGTGAAAATTTCAGATATTATGTCAAAAAGATCAAGACAATTTTCAGTTCATGTTTTGGTAAAAAAAAATATAATAATTATTCAGGTACAGAATTAGAAAATTTAAATTGTGGATCTAAAATGTAAAATGCATCATAAAAATATGTTAGTTAGTGGAATTTGGACTCAAGTTTTCAAAACCACAAATTAAAATTCAAACAACTTGACTACAAATAGGCATTTAATATTTTATGAGGAGAGTTTGAACTATGTAAAAACTTAAAAAATAAAGTAAATTTAGTGAAATTTCAATATAGATGAATAACTTTTTTTTAAAAATTATGGGGAAGATCTGCCATGTAATCTGGGGCGGACCAATGATTTTCATCAAAGTGACAAAAATATATCGAATCGGGTTTAAACCCATTAACTAATTAAGTACTCAATTAAAAACAATACTTTAATTTATACTTTCCAATATTTTGACTAGTAATTTATAATGTTTTAACTTATAATTCTAATTACCAATCATAATTCAATAAATTTATTTGAATTCTAACCATAAATTTAACCTGAATTACAAATCAAATATCTAAAAGGAGGCAAAAAAAAATCAAAGTCGATCTAAACATCCCAATCTTTACTAAAACTCAAAATTCAGGGGTAGACAGTTGCTCCCCTGTGGGTCCACCCCTGCATGTAATTGTCAACATTTGTTTCAAACTGAAATAGACAAATATGCATTGAATTATAGTAGAGTGTGTATTACATTTTGTTATTAATTGTTAGTTCTCGGTCTCTTCTTCATTGCAGAAGAGGCGGGAAGATTGTTAATTAGTTTAATTAATTAATTAATGTAGATTGGTCATGATTGGTAGTCTACCACTTAAAACATGCAAATACTGTGCCTATCTAGACACTCTAAGTTTAAATCCTTTACTTTGATTGACAAGGTTTGTTTTATGTGTAATTAACGCTGCCCATTGTCCTTATAATTATCATCAAGCATTTCACACTTATAGTTAATTTGTTTCTGTGAGCCTTTTGTGAACTTTTTCCCCCTCGAATTTGGTACTAAGATACAAATGCTAAATACAAATTAGGTACCTTGTCTGCTGTAAAGAAACAACAAATTAAGTTAAGATGGGAAACCTTTCAATGTTACAGCTGCATTGCAGATTTTATCCAAATTATTCTATTTTTATTGGTAATTAGAATTATAAGTTAGAGCATTTCAAATTACAAGTCAAAACATTATGAAGTATAAGTTAAAATATTATTTTTTATCGAGTACTCAATTAGTTAATAAATTTAAATCCAATTAGATATTTAAATCCGATTTGATATTTTTTTTGCTCTCTTGACGAAAATTCTGGATCTGCTCCTGTTAACGTGCAATAATTTAATTGTATGAAGAATTTTGTAGAAATAAAAAGTAAAATGACCATTTTAGTTTATGAAAATTCTGAACATTAACCATAATTCTTAAATAGTAAAATTGTCATTTTCGTTAATTAATAGTATAAAGGTGAATTATATGTAAGTTTCTATGCATAAACATAGAAGAACATAATGTTTAGGATCTTAAACAATACAATTGTCACAAATATAAAAATATATGATACGGAAGATGCAGCCATGCTATTCAACTTGGTGTATAAACGGTTTCTCTCCCTTGACCCTTTTTCTCTTTATGTTACAAACCTTTAGATGGATATATTTTTGTGTGTAACTTCTAATGGGTAGGAATAGGACCTATTTATACTTGTTTAGCTTTAATCTGGTACGACCATCAAATATCAAATGAATGGATTAGATTTAGTGTGCTATTACTAGTGGGAAACCAAAAGAATTGAAACTCTCAATTGATGACACTAAGAGTTACAAAAATTTATTTGGTAACCTTAAGAGACTAAAAACTCACATCCATTATCTAGAAGACACTTAATTGGAATTTATTCTAACATTATATTTATATAAGAAATTTATGTTTGCTATGAAACCTATGTCATCTTCAAATTTGTACAGTAAATGCAAAATACTTTTTTTTCTATTTCCTAATCAATAAACTGTCGAAACTACTATTTTTTTCTGGATAAAAGGTAAATATCCATCGAGTTTAAAGTTCGGATGTATTAAGGTCGGTTGTACAGTTATACTTGAAAAAAATATTATTATCTTTTTTCTTTCTAGGACCTAATAAATCGTAGGTTTATTAAACAGTGCGTACGCAATTCATTATTCAAACATACTTGAATGACACAGGACTAATTTAAAATAGAAGTTATTCAGAATAGTAATGTGCATCAAACTAATAATTTTTAATAATTTTGTTATTTGGAATAGCTAAAGTAGTAATTATTTTTTATTCTTTGTAAATGTTAGAATAATCACTATTCAGAAGTGTGAAGAGAAAAAAAAATATTTCATTTTTCATATTTCTGCTAACACAGTTCCGAAATGATAAATTTGACACTAATTCCGCTATCTTCACATCGTGACAATTCATTTGAGATCTCACTCGTCTATCTTTCATCTTAATTAGCACATTGTTGATACTATTCTTTATTTGTTATAGCTTTTCACTATTCCACATATACAATCCAAACAACATTTTTACTAATTCAAATAACACCATTTTTATACTAATATAAAAATCACTATTTTTTCTCTATTCTCATTTGCTATTCTCAAATTTCATTATTCTAACTATTATAGCTCACATCGAATCATACCCATTTGCCTAGAGTACTGCTAGGAGCAATAGATTGGTGTGGCACTATAGCGTCCGTGTGCAATATCAGCTTGTTGCTAGTTTATTAATTCAATTAGCATCATTTTTATACTAATATAAAAATCACTATTTCTTTTCCATACTCAAATTAATTCAACTATAAGCTAATTGAATCGACCTATTTGTAGAGACGAAGATGGGGATACTATAGTGGTAAACGCTTGTGTTAGTTTATTAATTCAAATAGCATCATTTTTATACTAATAAAAAATCACACTTCATACTCAAATTCATTATTCTAACTATTATAGCTCACATGAATCGACCTATTTGCTTAGAGCCAACGATTGGTGGATACTATAGTGTCACAATCGGCTTGTTGTTAGTTTATTAATTCAAATAGTATCATTTTTATACTAATATAAAATTCACTATTTCTTTTCCATACTCAAATTTCATTATTCTAACTATTATAGCTCACATTGAATCGTACCTATTTGCTTAGAGTACTGCTGGGGCAATTGATTGGTGTGGTACTATAGTGTCCGTGTGCAATCTCAGCTTGTTGCTAGTTTACTAATCAGGTTGATGTAACACCTACTAGTATTTTAATTATAAACTTTCTAGTTTTTTTTTTTGCCCGGAGAAATTATGTCTTAGACCATCACCATTTTACAAAATATCTACCAATTAAAATTGACCACATCACTAGATTTAGTAATTAAAGGAGCTCATAATTAATTTTTAAATCACTTCATTCTAGTAATTAATTATAAATTGCAATTAAACAAAAATTAAATTTTATCAATTCTCGTATTTTTATTTTCTTTAAAAAAAAATTAACCATGTTTTTATAAGCATTGTGTTCTTTTGCAACAACGTCTCAAAGGCCAAAATAGTTTCCTCGATAATTTTATGACATAAAACATGATTCCTGAAGATGGATTCCATGTCATAATTATTTTATGCCATAAAGTATTACAGTTCTCTATTCTGTTATATTTACAAAATTAAAATTCACGTAAAATTTGATAATATTTAAAGCTAATTTTGAAAAAGATCAATCAAATGTGATACATTGATCTCAAACAGATAGTGCATTTAGTTTTTTTTTTCTTAATCTAGCAAAAAAAGTATTTCAAAAATTCATAAAACTGTACGTGGACACATTTATCATGAACAAAAGAACCAACAATTTGAGTTTGACGTAGATTTAAACTTTTTTTAAACCGTAAGGAATTACATTGATAGAAAAAGTTACAAAGTAGTTGTTACATAAAATTAAATTAGTGTCCTTTGAAAACATACAGCTAAATAAAACTAAAACCGCACAGGAATATGTGCATCATGTGGACGCAAATTGATCATTCTTGCTTGATTAAAGTGGTAGGAGTCTAGTGATGAATTTCTCTGTATCGATCAAACCAGGACAGTCATCCATTAGCTGAGAAGGCACTGAAACAAACGAAACTGGAAACTAAATCAACTAGTCAAGGACAGTCACCTCTAAACAAAAGGAGAAGAAAGACAGAGAAAGAAGCAGAATGCAGCACAAAATAACACACAAACATCAAGCCAAAAACGGAAGGTATACCTACTGTACATAGACGGAACACTACTCAGACACTCACTCACCCTTCCGCCACCAAAGAAGAAAAGGCACCCGCGACTGATCCCTTACTTCATTCCGACACCCAACACAATGAGATGAGCGTAACAAAAAATGGCGATAGTGTTTCCTTTATTATTGCACCTCTTGTCGCCACCACTGAAGAGCGCCACTCTGTTAATACTCGATCTACCATCTCCATGCGAAAGAGAGGAGAGAGTCGGCCGCTTAAACGACCTTCAAAACTTTTCGCCCTCATTTTCCTTTGTTTTTATGAATTTCGCTTGATTCTTTGCCGCTTAGACAAAGCAGCGAAATAACATAAACCAGGGGACATATTAGGAAAAAAATATCATCAATGATATTCAACATAAAAAAAAAAAAAAAAATTTATCTGTGATATTTTAAACTTTTTAAACTATAAACTATAAAATATCATCTGAGATATTCAACAGCACAAAAAACTTTTTTCTCAGCAAATAAAATAAAATAGGGGACATATTCGGAGATACTTCATAATTTTTCTTCTTCATTTTTTGGAAACCCAAACGAGGTAACCTATTAAATTCCTGCTCTCTGCTATATTTTACATTTCAATCAGGACTGTTTTCTCAACAGTTAATTATAATAATTGATAAATTTTTCACAGTCAAGACATGGATATGTGGGAATGAAGAGTTATTATCCCTCTCTCTGTCTCTATCTCTATCTAGCAATCAGTAGCACAAGAACCTTAATTAAGTGTTTGTCTCAGTTAGTACACTTCTCTCACGTGCATTTATAAACTTTACACTGAGATTTTGTTATAAAACACACAAAAAAATGTGTCCAAAGTTTTTTCATATATAAACCAATTAATGCTGCCATCTTGAATGTTGGGCAGTCAATACAGTTTTACTGATCCAATATTTAACCTAATCAGTACTGTGCCCACCAATGGATGAACAGGTAAAAATGAAAATATTATATAAAAAAAAAATCTCTTCCCCCAAAAGAAATCCATTCTTTAACTTTTAAAAATTCAAAAAATCAATTTTACTTGATAAATAGATAGAACCGTATTAATGATTCGGTTTCACTAGTTCGATCTCAGTATATTTTCTACGTTGAAGTGCGTTTTTGCCACAAAAATTCAAAAATAACTTAGACCAAAGTTATCGAATCATTGATTTGATTCCAAAAGGGATCGTTAAATTTGCGAGCTTTCTCATTTATTTTCTCTCTTTTACCTGAATCCCCATTGAGAAAAGACCAATGAGATCGAATATTGATTCGGTCATATTGATTTTCCACGCTGAGCCACTACCGAGTTTTTTTTCTTCAAAAAAAAAGAAGATTTTTGAGAATGTGGTTGTTGGATGATAATTTGAGAAAAAATAGTGAAATTGTATCATTGATGTTGTTCTATAAATATATAGAAAAAAAAAATCAATCTTGTTTTCGACAAATTATTTTTTTATTTATGATAATAAAATTAATTAAAACAATTCACAGTTATTTTTGTAGACTATTTTTGTTGATCACTAAAACAGTTACTTTCGTAAGTTATTAGAAACTTGAGTTTGTTAATAGCGACCCAGCTTAAAAAATTGTATAAAAAAAAAAATGCGTTACAATTTATTTTTGAGTGAGTTTATGGTACTATGTATAGCACGATTTGGTTCATAATATGGATCAATATTTTCGTTTGAAAAATTGTAACGGTTGATCCGAACTGTTCAACATGATTTTCAAATGAATATGTACTTGTAGACCGAATTTTATATATTTTAGAATTTTTTACTATTTTTAAAAATAGGTAGAATGTCACTGTTTTTGGATGATTCAGAATTTTCAGATCAAGTGATTTTATAACTATCTTAAAAAATAGTAAAAAAATTCTAAAAAATTAAAATTTGATCTGCATGTAAATATTCATATAAGAATCATGTTAAAATGTTAAACGGTTATTAAAATTTTAAAAATAAAAACATTTATCCATATTATAAATTAACTTGTGATATGCATAATACCATACACTCACTCTTTATTTTTTATTGGGTCCGACCCAAACAGGCAGAATCTGTGAATCAGCAATTTAACAGAGAGTCTGACCGGTACCATGTTTCCCGAGACAGGGTCTCGTGCGGGTACGGTCAGAAAGATACAACAAAAATAACAAATAAAAGCCCCAAATTCTACTAATAAAAAGCCCCACTATTGCCCTGACCACACCGATTTATGAGCCCGTGTCAGGTTTTGCTGAAATTTTACTTTAGGGCCCCAAAAAACATTGAATACTTACACAAAGGTCCTTGCAAGGAGGCCCTGAGGCTTACGGTAAATAACAAGAAAAATGATATAAAAAGTTTTTGGGGGGGGGTCACCCAACGGGAGCATTTTTTAACCATAAATAGAAGGAAAAAAATTAACAAACCACCTTGATTTTTTCAGGTTTTACAAAAATCATAAGTATCGATATGAAAAGTGGGTCCCGAACTATTTTATTTTTTTGTGTGCCGAAATATTATTTCGGTACCATAATATTTTAAATTTTTTACCAAAATCCGACTGTGCCAAGATGAGGACTCAATCCAACTTTTTTTTATATTTTTTTTCCTAGTCCGAATTGAGTACTTAGTCCGAATTCCCAATTCGTTCTGTGTCGAATTCTCAATTCAGCACAAAGGATTTTTTTTTTTTTTTAAACTATTTCTAATTCTAATTGGGGCATGCTTGCTTTTTTTTTATTATCATTTTTCCTCTATGCTGAATATCCAATTCAGCACAAGTTATGTCCTTTCTTTTTTTGGTTAAATTTGTAACTGGTCATTTTTTAGTCAGTCTAGATATTTTTATAAATAATCAGCTTTTG
The DNA here is from genome assembly GCA_024447775.1 of Carex cristatella. Lineage (NCBI taxonomy): Eukaryota > Viridiplantae > Streptophyta > Magnoliopsida > Poales > Cyperaceae > Carex > Carex cristatella. The sequence continues at coordinate 7,048,855 of JAJHPF010000017.1, forward strand.
ATGGATACATTTGAATTTTTGTATTTAATGAATGATATTAATAAAAAAAAATGGCCATTGTACCTCTCTAACTACGACGAAGGAAGAGAAATAATTTTCCAAAATAAGGAGGAGAGAGACTGAGAGTGTTAAATAACTAATTTTTGGTCCTTTTACTTTAACACAATCTCCTAAGCTCTTCCTATGTCACATTATCATCAATTTTTTTCACTTCCCCAGAAGCCTCTCTAATGTGATATCTATTCTCATTTAAATGACTAAAATACCCCTAAAGTAAAAAATGGTTTTGGGTTTATGTAGAATAATATTGACCAAAATTGTAATTTGACTAGATGGGGCCTCGGAATTGGATTATTTGGACATTAGAATCAGGTGTATTTTAACAAATTCTCATGTCCCTGGAGAGAGAGAGAGAGAGAGAGAGAGATCTTTGGGCCTTTTTAGGGCCCAAAATGGGAATATATTTTTTTGTCTTTCTTTAATTATTTATTAGATAATGCAATTAGATTGTCTACCAATAATCAGCAGAGCAATGCCTGAGGAAGAACGGGAAAAATGTGATCAATTGTGAATTTGTGATCCATTCTTATTAGATGCTGGAAAGAGATCACCTGTTTCTAGTACCGATGACACGTGAGTCCAGACAGATTTAAACATTTAAATATTAGTTTTTAATTTTGCTACGGGTTCATGTGTCAGCAACATAGAGATAAAAAAATTCTGCTCTCTGAGAAGCAGAGGATTCAGTTCCTTAGAAGCTTGTATAAAAAAATTTTGAGCTTTAAAGAGTTAGCTTGAAATAATGTCTCAAACTTAAAAGCAAAAAAAGTGTTGAAATGAAAATGCTCTGCCATAATAAATGCTAAAAAGGTATTTTTACCAGAATACAAGAGTCATGAGAGCTCCTCAGTTCTCAGTTTGAGTCAAACTAGGTCATTTATGAAAGCCACAATTTTTCTTGGAAATTTATGTAACTAACAATTGACTATCATATTTTAGTCATTGAAAAGTTAAATTTCCATTTTGACTTCCATAAAAATTTATTGGGCATAATTTATTGGACAATAAAATTTATCTAGAGGTCCAAATGTTTATTGATAACACACTTAACCGTGTAAAAAAATTTAAAAGTGAAAATTAGGGGATCCAAGTGCATTTGCTGGTAGATTTTTTTGTCAGCATTTTCTGAGGGGTCCTGATCCCCCAAAGTAACCCAATTTTTTGGTTTTATATCGAGACCGTCCGATTCGAATCCGTCGCTCAAAATCGTCTCGGAATTTGAATCTGTTCTCAAGATGTGTGCGCTCCAGATCCAGATAGATTATCTCGGATTCAAATCCAACTGATCCCGATTTAAAACCCAAAAATTAGGTTACTTCCCTGGATCTGAATTCTTTTCTGAGTACTAGGAAGAAAAAGACAGTATCTACAGTGGCATAAATTAAGGCTGAAGACCAGGATGGGCTCCACATAAAAGATGGGAACGGTTTTGTGACTTTTTTATGCCTATTTATTTGCAAGTTAGATTTATAATTTTTTTATTAGACAAACTCAGGGGAGTTTGACATTCTTTTCTATACTCCTAAAAATGTTCTAACATATATTTTTTTTTAGTATAAATCTGAAATTAACTGAAACTAAAATATTGATTCGGTTCTAGTAGAGATTGTTAAATTCACGAGTCTTCTCATATCCTTCATTTTTTTTTATTTTCCACCCAAGTCCAATTGAGAAAGATTCAAATTCTCTCCCCAATACTGTAGAGGATCTCTCTCACTTTATGATTTAAGATTAAATCTCAACTGATTTGAGATTCGGGATGACCTAGGGAGCAGTGCTATTGAGCTTTGAGATTTGTGCCATGTTAAAAAGAATGGTCCGGATTCACTAATTGTAAAAGATTCCCTTGTGCAATATTGGAGAGGATGTGAATTCCATTGAGAAGAGGCTACTGGAAATAATTTGTAGAAAATAGTGGGACCGAACTATTGATTTCTTTCTAATAGAATTGTACAGTTTATACAATTTCATATATATTAATCGAGAAAAAATAAATAAACAATCTTATTTTCAACAGATTAATTTTTAAATTTGCACTAAACAGTTTATTATTGAGTTTGTTAATAGCGACATAACAGCTTCCAAAGTACAAACCATTGTTGTAAAATAACGATATGCAGTCGTCGTACGGATAGAATACTACTAAACGATTAATTGGGAATAATTAGAAATAATCGACTGGTCAGTCGGAAAAACCCGTAACGGTTTGATCAGCACTAACGACTAATTGATCGATTAATTAGTCTAAACGGAAGTTTTTTACAACACTGTTGGTACAAACTGTTAAAAAAAATGGGTTACAATTTATTTTTTTATTCTGTCCGACCCAGAGAGCAGAATCTGACCGGTACCATGTTTCCCGAGACAAGGTCTCGTGCGGGTACGGTCAGAAAGATACAACAAAAATAACAAATAAAAGCCCCATTATTGAGTCCGTATCCTCTGAGATATCTCAATTTTTGCGTGACCGACGTGTCCGGTGCCTATTCGGGGAAGCGTAGGGGGCCAGTTTTATTTGAGCTTTGAGATTCGTGCAGAACGTATTTGAACGATTGAGATATTTCAAAAAGTCACGCAAAGTTTGAGATATCTCAGAGGATGCGAATTCCCCATTATTCGGCGTAGCCCGGGGGCAGTATTATTGGGCTATGAGATTCGTGCCGAGTTAAAAATAACGGCCCAGATCCAATAATTGTAAAAGATTTCCTTTTCCAGTAATGGAGAGGATGTGGATTGATTGATGGGCCCGTGTTAGGCTTTGCTGAAATTTTACTTCAGGACCCCAGAAAACATTGAATACTTACACAATAGTCTTTGCAAGGAGGCCCTCCATTATTTTTATAATGTACAGAGGCTTACGGTAAATAGTAAGAAAAATGATATATAAAGTTTTACAAGGGGGTCGCTCAACTTCATCGGATGCTGATTATCAAACTTCAGTTTTTACATTTTAAATTAAAATTTAATGCGTAACTTAGACTTAGTTTTTCAAAAATAAAATAAAAAGTGAACTGTAACATAAATTTAATTTACATGTGAAGCGATAGCCTCAAATTTTCTTGTAGTTTTATCGCATTAGTTTGCCTTGAACTTTAAAACCAAATATAATTATTCAACAAGAGAGTTCCAATATCTCATCATACCTCATTTTTATATCTTTATTTTCAAAGTTAAAACTATCGATCTGAACCGACCTGAACCGCTCAACGTGATATCCGTAGCATATTTTAGAAAATATGTTTCAACCTATCTAAAAAAATAACATTTTTTAAAATTATAAAATTTTATCTCCAAACATATTTTAGTATTTATTTCATGTTAAACGGTTCAGATCGATAGTTTGAACTTTAAAAACGAAGATATAAAAAATAAAGTATAACGAGTTCAGAAAAACATGAGGTATTAGAACCCTCCTCATTGTTCAACATACTTTCTCACGTATTGTCTTAATGATAATAATTTTGACATATTTCAGATGAATTTGATTTTCCTTGAATAAGTCTATAATTTTGTTTGATTTCTCTATTTTATTTAATTATAAAAAAAATCACCATAACTTGCAACTTTAATTTTTTTTATAACTTATGTTTTTTATTTTCTTGAATATTATTATGTTTTAATAATTAGACTTTAGATTATTATAATTAATCAAAAACTTATTAATAATTATTAACAAAAAAAAAAGAACATTAACAACATGTGTTTATAAAAAATAGTTTCCCATACTCAAATTTAGACTGATCACAACTGCATTCACAACACAACCGTACATTCAATTTGGTATATTCTCATGACAATTTCACATACGGAAGGACATGAGTTTTCAAAAACTTATTCGTGAGTTTTCATATCCAAAAAATCTCATATATACAATCCCATGACAATCGAACAAATTCTAAAAAAAATAAAGACTTTAATACGAAAACAACTACATAAACAAGTATCATATGGCCATATTACTTTTCATATCTCTTTATTTATTATCCAGATTCAGATACAGATTCGAATCATATCGGATATTTATTAAAATAATATAAAAATATTAAAAATATTATAGTTTATATATTTATCTAATTATAATGATGAATAACATAAATTTTTCATAATATATATTAAAATATATGGTATATATCTACTATTCAGATACGGATAACTGAAACGTATAACCATATCAGTATTCTTATCCATACGGATATTTAGATATTCGGATATTCACTTCTAAATGTTCAAATGAATCAATTACGGATCGAATATTATCCACACCGTTTTCAAACCCTAATAAGCTCTCTTCGAGTCATATATGAGCGGAGTCCATCTCATAAGTTTTTTTTTTTATTTATATCTTTAAACGTATCCAATTTAAACTATTTCTAATATATAATCATAAAATATATGACCATTGACTGTAATTTTAAAAATGACTGAACGGGTTCTTTTTGTAAACACACAAATGTGTTTATATTTTTATTATTATATATTAAAATAATTAACTTACTATTATAAATAACTAATTAAATATTTATATACATATATAAAATCTGAACAAGGTCAAGTGAACAAATGGAAACACGAAGACAAACAAGGTCAAGTGAACAAATTAATGGCGATAATTTTTCTTTTCTTTAGCCCAATTTTCCAAACCAACCCACAATCTCTTTCTCGGTAAAACCAAATTAACTTGTCAAAATTTCTCTTATTTTTTTACCGCCTGGCCTCTTGCAGGACCAATCAAACAGTTCTCTAATTTTTTTTTTTAATCTTTTGCTTAATTATTTTTAGAGATGTACTCCTTTTTCTCTTAACGAACCTTGTGAAATTGTATATTCACCTCAGATCCTAATAGTTTGTTTTATTTTTTTTTTTTGCAGAGAAAGGTTTTGCTAGATTTATCTAAATATGTTTTTCTGATAAATTTGGAAATGTTTGTTTCAATAATCATGGGAATATACCATTTATAATTATTTTTCTCATTGAAGTTTCATCCCTGTTTTTTTTTTTTTTTTTAAACTTTAGTGACTTAAAATTTAAAACTCAACAACAACCGAGTCTTACTCAAACAAGTTGTGGTAGGTTAAAAATGAAGCATTTATGGAAATGAATATCTAAAGCTGTTAAATTTGATTTTGATATATATTATTTTTTTCATGCACATATAAAAGATTATGTCATTTCAAATTTGTTTTAATCGATTAATTCATATAAAAACAAAATGGAAAAAATAAATTTTTTATCTGCATGTTAGAGAAAATAATGTAGATCACATATAATAGTTTTATTCTGACATGTGAATTTTAAAAGTTTTTGTTATTAAAAAATTAAAAGTTGAGACGTGATGGAGGTACAAACAATAAAAGCATTTGAACTCTCGTTTAAGATTATACACCGTTAAAAAAAAAAAAAAACTAAGTTTGTAATGAACAACCATAATTAGCTGAAATTAATATCATTTCTATTAGTTTTAGAAATTATCAGAGTTATAAGAAAAATGTATATAAGGTATTGAAAAACAAATAAACATCTTAAGGGCTTGTTAGCAAAATGTTAACAAATAAGGGGGGGTGTTGGAATTTAAGAATCCCAAAATCTAGATATAGGTGTTGTGCTGTTCCTCTCTAAGTACGATGAAGAGAGAGAAGTAATTTTCCAAAATAAGGAGGGAGAGAGAGAGAGAGTGTGTTAAATAACTAATTCTCAGTCCTTTTACTTTAACACAATGTCCTAAATTATTATTAATTTTTTTAACTTCCCCAGAAGCCTCTCTAATGTGGAATCTATTCTCATTTAAATGACTAAAATGCCCCTAAGGTAAAATACGGTTTTGGGTTTATATGGGATAAAATTGGCCAAAATTGTAATTTGACTAGATGGGGCCTAGGGATTGGATTATTTGGGGATAAGGATTATGATTTATGAGTGTTTTAACAAATTTCCATGAGCGTGTCATTGGGCTTTCCAGAGTTCTTTGGGCCTTTTTAGGGCCCAAAATGGGATTTTTTTTATGGAAGAGATTGAGAAAAAAAAGTATAGATTAATAAAATAATGCTTGCTCCAATACTCCATGTCTTAAAAGACATTAAAATATTTTAAATGCAATGATGATTAGAGTGTCTGTGATTAGATAAAGCAATTAGATTGTCTACTAATAACCGGCAGAGCAATGCCTGAAGAAGAACAGTAAAAATGTGATCAATTGTGAATTTGTGATCCTTTCTTATTAGAGGCTTGTAAAATATATATATATATATATATCTTGTGAGCTTTGAAGAGTTAGCTTGAAATAATATCTCAAACTTGAAAGCAAAAAAAGTCTCCAAATTAAAATGCTCTGCCATAATAAATGCTAAAAAGGTATTTTACCAGAATACAGGAGTCATGAGAGCTCCTCAATTCTCAGTTTAGTCAAACTAGGTCATTTATGAGGCAACATTATTTTTTTTTTAGAAATTTATGTATCTAACAATTGACTATCATTTTTTAGTCATTGAAATATTATTTCCATTTTGACTGCCCAAAATGTTATTGGGCACATTTAATAACTCAAACCCAGTGAACATCACCATAACCATGTCAATTGTAAAAGTTTTGAAAAGTAAAAATTAGGGGCTCCAGTCATGCAGTTGCATTTGCTGGTAGATTTTCAGTCAGCATTTTCCGAGTACTAGAAAGAAAAAGACAGTATCTACAGTAGCATAAATTAAGGCTAAAGATCTGGATGGGCTCTACAGAAAAGATGGGACAAAGAGAGCTGCCCTAGGTCACGTGGAAGGGAACGGTTTTGTGATCTTTTGGTAGGAGTGCAAACGGGTCAGATATCATCCGACTCTATCTGAAAGTCCAAATCTACATATATGATCCAAATTTCGATTTTAAATTTTAATTATCGGTATTCAAATAGTAGATATATAATATATAATTTAAGAGTAGAACTAGGGTGCTCCTAGAAGTACCAAACATCTTTGTACTCTTAACTCTAAAATCTATTGGATTATCTTCGAACGACGAATCCAAACCGTTGAAATTCTTCTACCTTACGAGTGATGCGTCTACATGTGAAACTTTTAAAGTTTCAAACTAATTTAGTATAAAATCAAGTGGTCAAAAGACTTCCAAAAAATGAATACATTAAAATTAATTTAGAAACCTTCTAATTTTGACCACTTAACTTTATACTAAATTAATTGTATGAAATCAGAGACCAAATATGCTCAGAGGCTCTAAAAATCGTATGATTAAAATCACTGTTTTTGGACCGTTTAAAAATAGTGATTTTGTACGTATCTAAAAAAATAGTAAACAATTTCCAAAAAATATAAAATTTGATCTCTAATCACATTTTAATATAGAAATCATGTTAAGCGGTTCGGATTGACTGTTCGAACTTTAATCGTACGATTTTTAGAGGCTTTGGACGGTGTCCGGTCCAAAGCCATTTGGACCAAACCTCATCCCCGTAATTATTATATTGTTAAAAATAAATTTTCTATTCTTGTTCATGATGTACACTACTTGAAGCTAGAATAGCGAAATTTAAAAATAGTAAAAAATAATGATTTTCAAATTTGTGTCAAAATGGTGCTATTCGAATTAGTAAAAATATTGTTCCGATTGTAAATTTAAATTAGTGAATAGCTGTAATTGATAAAGAATAGTGTTAATAAGGTGCTAATTAAGAGAAAATATAAGCAGGTGTGGTTTCGAATGAATTGTCATGGCTTTGATATAACAAAAATGATTTTGATTTTGTCATTTTGGGACTGTGTTGGCGGAATTACGAGAATGAAACCTTGTTTTTTCTCTTTACACTTCCAAATAGTAAGTATTCTAACATTTATATACAATAAATGAAGAATAACATCTATTCTAACTTATTCTGAATAGCTCCTCTTCTCCAATAATCTTTATTCTTGACACATCCAAACTTACCCTAAAGTATAATGCAAATTAAAAAGTTAGATGTACATTAGAGTTACTAAAAAAAATTCACAGTTACTGGTGTCATAAACTTTTTACAGAGAGCTTGAAATTTTAAGATTTTGTTTTCATTGTTATCACTAAAGCAATTTATAAGATCATGCGTTTTTTGTTATGACAATCTGATGTAATAGAAGCACACAAAATAAATTTGTTCATATCATAAAAAAAATTATTCGTAAGTGATGTTAACAATTAATTCGAGCTGGTGTGTTTCTTTTAGAAAAAAAAAAAAAAAAAACTATCAAAACAGGATCTTAAAATTCATACTGTGAATAACAACATAACACTTGAGACCATTTTGTCATGTTTAATTAATTTTGAATATGAATTCTTACAATAAGATCACAATAAATATAACTAAACAAGCTTTAATTCGAACGAGAGAAAATAAAATAAAATAAAACTGCGTCTAACAGAATAAGATAAGCCACGGATGAAAATTTGAGTATCACCATTCAGCAAACAAAACAAGAACATTGTTGAAACATAAATTTCCAACTCCAACTAGCTAGAACTAGATTATGTGCTATAATATTTCAAATACCTCTCATAAAAATATATACATATCTTGGTTTCCGAACATATAATATTATTATAAAACAGAGTTACCGAGACCCAAGTGATAAGACCATTTAGAAGCTAATAAACCTCAGAGCAACCCCTCTCCTCTCTCCTCCTTTCTCCTCTCCTCTCCTCTCCTCTCCTCTCCTCTCCATTCTACGCTTCTCTCACATGCCACATTTCTCTTCTCTTCCCTTCTCTCTTTCCCCTGTTATTGCTTTCTCCATGATCATCATCTCTCTTTGAACACGCCCCCAAAGAAACAAAAATGGTTGCTGCCACCACCACCATCAACCCCTTCTTCTCCCTCATCATCTTTCTCTCTCTAACCCAGACTCTGTTTTCTCTCTCCCAAGACGGGAAGGCGCTTCTCTCACTCCTCCCCTCCACCCCATTCTCTCTTCTCCCTTCATGGGACCCCTCCTCTGCTACCCCTTGCTCATGGCAAGGTGTCACATGCTCTCCTTCTTCACGTGTCATTTCTCTGTCTCTACCAAACACCTTTCTCAATCTCTCCTCCACTTCTTCCCTCATTTCCACACTTTCCTCTCTACCTGACCTCCAGCTGCTAAATCTCTCTTCTTCTAACATTTCTGGCATACTTCCCTCCTTCCCTTCTCTTCCCTCTCTCCGCCTCCTTGACCTTTCATCGAACTCTCTCACTGGCCCACTACCATCCTCTCTCTCCTCTCTCTCTTCCCTTCAATTCCTCCTTCTCAATTCAAACCAGTTCACTGGCACGATACCACCTTCTCTGTCTAACCTCACCTCACTTCAAGTACTCTGCCTCCAAGACAATCTCTTCAACGGCACAATACCTTCTCATTTTGGTGCTCTCACATCTCTTTCTCAGTTTCGAATAGGCGGTAACCCGTACCTTACCGGGCCAATACCATTGCAACTCGGGCTGTTAACAAACCTCACCACATTTGGTGCTGCTGCTACTGGGTTATCGGGTCCGATACCGCCCGAACTAGGCAACTTGGTGAACCTCCAAACACTAGCTTTGTATGATACTGATGTTTCCGGCCCAATACCGGCTTCTCTCGGATCATGCACCGAGTTGCGGAATCTCTACTTGCACATGAACAAGCTTACTGGCCCCATACCCCGTGACCTTGGGAAGTTACAGCAACTGACAAGTATGTACCTCTGGGGAAACGGGTTGACGGGTTCGATACCAGGCGAGCTATCTAATTGCACTTCCTTGGTAATTCTAGACCTTTCTGGAAATAAGCTCTCAGGTAGAGTTCCAGGAGAGTTGGGAAGACTGGCCCTGTTGGAGCAACTTCACTTGTCAGATAATGCACTTTCTGGTACTATACCAGCTGAGCTAAGCAACTGCTCTAGCTTGACTGCCCTACAGTTGGACAAGAATGCCTTTTCTGGTACCATCCCTCCACAAATTGGTAATCTGAAGAACTTGCAAAACCTTTTCCTGTGGGGTAACTCGTTTTCTGGTGCAATACCAGCCTCGCTTGGTAATTGCACCGAACTCTATGCGCTAGACCTTTCGAAAAACCGTCTTGTTGGGGTAATACCAGATGAAATTTTTGGTCTAAAGAAGTTGAGTAAATTGCTCCTGTTGGGTAACTCACTGACAGGTGTGGTCCCACCAAGTGTGGCTAACTGTCAGTCATTAGTGAGATTGCGTCTTAGTGAGAACCAGCTGTCAGGTGAAATACCGAGAGACCTCGGTAAGCTGCAAAACCTTGTTTTCTTGGACCTCTACTCTAACCAACTTACAGGAAAGCTGCCTCCAGAGATAAGTAACATTACTGTACTAGAGTTACTGGATTTGCATGATAATGCATTTACGGGTGAGTTACCAGTTGAGTTGGGGGCATTGATGAATTTAGAACAACTTGACCTGAGTCATAATAATTTGACAGGAGAGATACCAGAGAGTTTTGGTAATTTTAGTTACCTTAATAAGCTCATGTTGAACAATAACCACCTTTCCGGGACAATACCAGCATCCATTAAGTATTTACAAAAGCTTACCATGCTCGACCTTAGCTATAACAGGCTATCGGGTCCTGTACCACCTGAGATTGGATCCTTGAGGAGCCTTAGCATTAGCTTGGACTTGAGCTCAAACCAGTTTTCAGGTCTGTTGCCCGAAGAACTATCGGGTCTGACCCAGTTGCAAGCCTTGGATCTTTCCAATAATTCCCTTTATGGTCCCATTTCGGTCTTGGGCATGCTCACAAGCCTCGCATCTCTTAACATATCAAATAATAACTTCTCGGGTCCATTACCTGTTACCCCATTCTTCCGAACCCTTTCACCGAATTCATATGTTGGGAATCCTAATTTGTGTCAATCCTTTGATGGGTACACTTGCTCTTCGGATTTTCGCCGGACTGCATTAAGGTCGATCAGAACCATAGTCTTGGTATGTGTCATATTGGGTTTGGTCGCTTTTATACTTTTAGCGGTATGGTTTTTGATCAACCGAAATAGGAGGCTAGCAAGTGAGAAAGCCAAGAAGTTATCATCTCCCGGTGGAGATGATTTCTCTTATCCATGGAGTTTTACGCCATTTCAAAAATTGAATTTCACGGTTGATAACATTTTGGAGTGTTTGAAAGATGAGAATATACTCGGGAAAGGTTGTTCTGGGGTTGTGTACAAGGCTGAAATGCCAAATGGAGAAATAGTAGCAGTTAAAAAATTGTGGAAGACAAAGAGGGATGAAGAGTTGATCGATGCATTTGCGGCCGAAATTCAAATTTTGGGGCACATTAGGCACCGTAATATTGTCAAACTACTCGGGTATTGTTCTAACAAATGTGTTAAGCTTCTTATTTACAACTACATATCCAATGGCAATTTGCAACAATTGTTAAAGGAAAATAGGAGTCTGGATTGGGACACGAGGTATAAAATTGCAGTGGGTGCAGCTCAAGGATTGGCCTATTTGCACCATGATTGTGTACCGGCAATTTTGCACAGAGATGTGAAGTGTAATAATATTTTGCTTGATTCGAGATATGAAACCTATTTGGCGGATTTTGGCCTGGCAAAGCTGATGAATTCACCAAATTTTCACCATGCCATGTCGCGGGTTGCGGGTTCATATGGATACATTGCACCAGGCAAGTCATTCTACTGTAACATAATATTAATTTTACCTGGTTTCAGGTTGATTAGTTGGCACTGCCTGATTGTCTTCTTTATTTTTAAATTTAAATGCTTTTAGTTGAAGTACAGGAGACCTAGGAATTGGTTGATAATTGCTTAGGTCAAATGATAGGAATCAAAAGTACATCAATGTATATTTTAAATGTTACTTAAACCAGTGTTCCAGTACCAGTGGAGCCTTATTTACTCAAACAAGTCTTTATGGAGCCTCTTCCTAATCTTGTTGCTGAAGGCAAGGGTTTCATGTTCAATTATTCATTTCAATTTTCCTCTGCAAACCAAGCAATAGGCCTTTACAAGTTTGTCTCAATAGGTCTGTCACAACTTCAATTCAAATCAACTTTAATTTGACTAAACCTCTATATTATAGTGCAACAGAAATGTCAAACACTACATATTTTCAAATTTTGTTTTCTTGACCTTTTATTATCCGGAAATATGCATCGACACATTTAAATTAACCATGACATTTTGTTTTCTTATATTCAGAATATAGCTACACAACAAATATAACCGAGAAAAGCGATGTGTATAGCTATGGGGTGGTCCTCCTTGAGATACTAACCGGGCGGGCGGCAATTGAGCGGTCCCCACCATCAGCAGGCACCGACGTGGGCCTCCACATAGTGGAGTGGGCAAGGGATAAAATGGGTAGCCTTGAACCAGCAGTAAGCCTTCTTGACCCGAGATTGCGTGGCATGCCCGATCAAATAGTTCAAGAAATGCTTCAGACATTAGGCATTGCAATGTTTTGTGTAAACCCGAGCCCGGCTGAAAGGCCGGCAATGAAGGAGGTGGTTGCATTGTTGAAGGAGGTCAAGAGCCCCACTCCAGAGGAATGGGGCAAGGTTTCGCAACAACCACTGATCAAAGGCGGGAATAGCAGTTAAATTGGTAGAGAGAAGATGAATTCGGGTTTCGCAAATTCGATTAATAAATTTGGAGTTTGGGTTTACAGGAAGAATATTAAGGATTTAGGGTCGTTAGTGTTTATTTTCATTTACATATTATTATTCATTTTCTTCATTTTTCCTTTTTTTTTTAGATGTTTGTATATAGTTTGTTTATGTTGGGACATTTTCAAAGGTACTAATGTAATGTGTGCGTTGGTATCTCTATTTAATTGAAGCACCTTGTTTTATGCTCAGGTCAAGGTATCAGCAAACCAAACCCGAAATTTCAGCAGCATGCTGGACCAAAAAATTCAAGAAATATTGGTTGCAATTTTAAAATTTTGAGTGTTTTTTGGGCACATTATAACTGAGCTTTTGTTTGCATGCACAGCTAAGTGGTGTGCGGTTGTACGCATTTAATAAAATTAATAACATGCATGGTTTCGGATATTTCGAATAATATATTATTCTTATATGGTATTTTTTAAATATTTTTGAATCAATAAATTACGTGAAATTACGATAATTATTCTATATTATTAAAATTTATAAAGGTTTTGTCTTTTTTACAAATATTAATATTTTAATATATTATTCGAGTTATAAATAATAAATTACTTTTAATTATATCTGCATTATATTCTAAGTAGTATATCATATTATAAGAGAACAGAAAAAATCAAACAAAATGATATATTTTCATATAAAAAAAATACTAAATAACAAATAACATTCCTTAAATGATAGTTATATTCTTAAATGAGAGTTATAGGTAAACAACATTTCTTTAATGATATATGTTTTTTTTTTTTATCTTTTTAATATATTTTCATAAAAATCTTATGTAAAATTACATATTAAATGACAAATAATTTTTTTAAATAATATAAAAAATAGAAAGAAATGATGACATGATCAATCAATTCAATTAAAAAAAATTCCTCAATTGAATTTTAGAAATAGAAATAAATCAGAACCAATAAGAAAGATAATACAATTTGCATGTGCGAACCCACACAAATGTGAAATCTCAGCACATTTTTGTTAGAACCGTAAACCCTAAAGTGTGCATATATTATTCTTCTGGATTTTCAGGAAATTTGATTGTGTTTGCAACATGCATGTATTATTGTTTTTGCTGAATCGATTTCTCTTGCAAATTCTAAAAATAATAATGATCTAGAGGTCAGATTATTCGCGCATAAATTAAGTTTTTGATCATATAGGATATAGCCAATTTACACAGTATCTTCAAAATATTACAAAATCACTTTTCACGCTACTTTTTAATAGTGGAACCTATTACATGCATTTGCGTGATTTTGCAAACGGTCAATCAAGAAATCAAAATGCATAGACATGAAAATGTGACATGTTTACAAGATGGACAAGGCACATGCAAAAAGACCAATCATGTCCCTTTTATCGAGTAGTAACAAAGAAAAAGGGGCCTACTTTTGAACAAGGGCAAGTGCATTTGGAGACGAAGAAGATAGACCCATGCAAAATGTTTTTTTTTGTTTTTTTTTTTCTTTTTCTGTTGGGACCACCTCCTGTGTTCCCTTGGCACCAACAGAGGCTTTCGGCGTAGGTATGGTCTCCAGTTGGAAACAAGTTATTTTTCTCCAGTTGGAAAATAATATATTAGACAATATGTAATTGAAGATTATTAACTCAAAGAATAATAGAAAAGAAAAATCAGAGTTGAGAGATATAATCAAGAGTATAAGGTTGTGTTTAAAACGGGAATGAAAGCTTATTAATGGAAATTAAGGAAATGAAGGGTTTTGTGGATGAGGCTCTCTTCCGAATAGTAAATTTACACGGTTACATCTCGATTTGGAAATGAAGAATTTTACTAAAAATGTGAAATCTCTACGTCCGCCGCTTTATACAAATAATATTGTAATGACATAGTTTGTTTATTTTATGATTTTTTTTCGAAGAAAAGAATAATCAGTGAGAAGAACGTACTGTGGAAAATATATGAAAATACTTGCTTAAATTTATCATTTTTTTTTTTTGGAACTCAAAATGTCTACAAAAATGTCTGAAAGCTGAGCAAATTAATTAATAAATGAATTGTAATAGAAAAAAATTGCACCGGGCTTTTGGGCTGGTTTTATCACAAGAAGATGGGTTAGTTTAGACTTCAAATTGACTTAAAACCAGAAACAACACCAACCAAACCACCACATAACTTCACAATCCTTTGACAATATTAAATCAAACAACTCCACAATCTCCAACTGTTATATACATAAGAACCCAAATCATCCCCAAAAACATAGAGAAGGAGAGCAAAATATACCCAAAAAAAATGCCAAGACATCTCTTCAATAGCTCCATAATAACTGATAACATCACGTCAACCGTCGGTGCAACGGCTGGGTTTCTCTTGGTGTGTGTGGCCTTGCTCTTGGCATGTGCTTCACATTCCCAGCCATGGCGGCGTATAGTGAGCAGCATGAGCTTCAGGCGGTCGGAACCGGTCATAAGCGTGTACCAGGTCCAGCCAGGAGTTGAAGGCGAGCCGTGCATCTGGCAAAAGGGCATCTTGATGGGGGAGAAGTGTCAGTTGCCAGATTACTCAGGAGTGATCACTTATGACACAGCTGGGAATTTGGTTGTACCGGGTCGGCCTCGTGCTGTGCCTTCTCTGAATTGGTAGAGAGAAATGTTAGTAAAGTTGGAAGTCAAGCCAACCAACTATTTAATACTCTTGTTATTATAATGAAAGATTTTCTATTTGAATTTCGAACCCAGAAAAATCTAGTTAAAAAAGGTCAAATGCAAAATTGTGCAAATGACAATTTATAATAAGGTGAATCTGTTTGTTCTGCTTTGTGATTATTTTTCTGTCTGCTTGATGGCATGAAGTGAAATTTTTTTTTACTCTATTTTCAAAGCATTTTGTTTTTCCTTGTTATTTTCCCCTTTTTTGTATCAGAAAAGCATCAAGAAGTTGAAAAATCAGCGTGCAAATAATGTGAAGGAGAAAAAGAATTGTGTATAAAACAGTGCTTTATAGAACAAAATTTTGCTTGATTGATTGCAAAATCCAGCGATTAGTGGGCCTATTGTTGTTTTGCTCTCTTTGGGCTTTGCGGGCTATAATATGCAAGCAAATGCTAGAATTATATTTTATACAATTTCTACATATTTCTAGAGCCTTCAAGGGTATTAGTTTAATTAGGAGTTCACCATTAAAAGAGTCAATAGTTGAAGCACTAATAAAACCAACAACATAATAGCATAATTACATTTCAAGCAACCAACAACTTTCTGATGCAAAACCGTACAAAAAAAAATGCCAACGTTTGAATGTGATTGACTGCACTAGATATTAATGCAAATTAATGCAAATCAACCAACGACTGGGTCAGCACTCAGCAGCAGCTCTAATAACATGTCCCTGTGGACCCCTCCCTTGACACCATCTCTTCCTGTCTTCCACAGTTGTTCTACTTCTACCTACCTAGCTAGGATGGTTCTTACTTCTGTTGTTGCAGTTGGGTATGTTGCCAGTTAGATCCAGACCATCCATCTGAGGTCCTGTTCGGATCTGAACTTTAATTTTCAACAAATGAGGTCCTAGCCAATTGCATTGGAATTAATGTACGCAAACATCTAGGACCCACCCACATAACCACTTACAACTATCAATAAATTTTCTCGCTATAATGGACTCAAAGTGAAAAATGAATTGGTCAAAAATGTCATTTTTCTTTTTTGACAAAGAAAAATGTCATTTTCTTGGACTAGTCAATTGCATTTATCATAAGTACAAAGTATTATTATATATAGATCTCTTTTAATTTCTTTCCTGCTAGATTGGTTAATATCACCTATTTGTAGAAAATAAAATAATAAAAATAAATTTAGCAACCAACCAGATAGCAAGATAAGAAAATCATAATTCATTTTCCATTCCATTCGATTACTTTTCTTTATTGAAGCTCACTTTACATTTACCTCAAAATAAGCAAACATGATGTAGATTATGTTGGGGCCGACAAAAACCATTTGTGTTGAATATAAAAACTGAAGTGCGGAAGCGTACCTGAACTAATATCTCCCTTTTGCATGACCTTTTGCATGAGAGCGCCACCAATTTAGTTCTTTTATAATAGCAAAATTTTTTAGAGAACATAAAATAGACATTACCTCTTACGTTCTACAGATTAAAACCTCTTGAAAGGACTGTACTCCTTTTCCTGCTCCTTCTCAAGGCTTGTATTTATTTTCCTGTATCATACATCCATATCGATCGACAGCATACACATCCTTGATTTCAGTACTAGAAGAGATGATTTCTAAAATATCCACAATTACTCTCTTTCTCCTTTCTTTCTCACCTTTTGCCATCCCAATCGATACCTTACTGAGTGCTCAAAACCTTACAGATGGAGAAACTCTTGTCTCACGAAAATCCGTACTTGAGCTCGGGTTCTTCAGCCCTGGTTCATCCAAAAAACGTTTCGTGGGTGTATGGTTCAAATTCTCACCAGACACAGTTGTATGGGTTGCAAACAGAGACTGTCCCTTGAACAACACCTCTGGCACACTTACCTTAAATAAGAGAGGGTCAATAATGCTATATGATTCAACAGGAAAGACTGTATGGTCATCTTGCTCTAACTCCTCAAGTGATGCCAATGGTTTCAGTCCAATATTGCAGTTACAAGATTCGGGAAATCTTATACTGAAAGATCAAATGAGCAATAGTATCATATGGCAAAGTTTTGATCATCCAACAAATACATTGCTTTCCGGCATGAAAATTAGCAAAAACTTGACGACTGGCTTTGAAACATATCTCTCTTCCTGGAAAAGCAGCGATGACCCATCAGAAGGTAACTACCGGTTTGAGATGGATAGTGGAGGTGCTCCTGAGATTATTATCTGGAACCATTCACAGATAATTAGCCGTACTGGTATTTGGAATGGAAAATTTTTTAGTGGGGTACCCCAGATGTTAGATTATAAGGTATTGAATTATATATTTGAGTGGGATCAAGATGGGGTGTCATATGAATTTGAGCCTGAGTCAAACTCGACCTTGTCCCTATTAGTGCTGGACGAATCTGGTAAAATTCGACGTTTTCTCTCGTATCAAAATCAGCCCTGGATTAAGTTCTTGTTGGCACCAAACGATAGCTGTCAACAATACGCAAAGTGTGGGCCTTTTAGTATTTGCCATAGTTATGATGTGCAAGCCTGTACGTGTCTGAGAGGATTTGAGCCACTGACAACAATGGAAGGGTACCTGAGAAACACTTCAGGTGGGTGTAAACGCATGTTACCATTAGGTTGTAGTGCTAAGAATGATGGGTTTTATGATATTGACGGAGTGGAGCTACCATATTCGCATAATGCAACTGTTGATGCGAGCATCAGTGTTAAGGAGTGCGAGAGCAGGTGCTTGATGAATTGCTCATGCACGGCATATGCCCCCTTGGATATCATGGGACAAGGGAGCGGCTGTGTCATGTGGCAAACTGTACTTACTGATATGAAGAAAATTGATGGTGGACAAGTTCTTTATGTGAAGGTTTCAAAGTCTGAGCTTGGTGAGTTTTCCCTCTATTTTCATCTTGCTTATGGATTTGTAAGTCATTACTTGTAGGGATTCTTTTAAACATCATTTTTCTTTTGAAGGAATCACAGTTCTGTTTTAGCAAAAACAACTATGGCAATAGTAAGTTGCAGTAAACAAGAGTTTCAGAAATTAGCTTTCCATACTGTGTTAGCTAGTTTAGAATTTAGATCAACACCAACTTAGATTTTAAGGAGCTGTCTTTCAATGTAGGTACAAATCATAGAATACCAAGGGCAGCTACTATTGGAATAATATCAAGTAGCATAATATTAGTGCTCCTAATATCTTCAATTGTATGTCTACTATGGAGGAAAAAGATGAGAAATTCAAAACAAGGTAACAGCAAGGTTGTAGATAGGTCAAATCTGATTAATCCGACAATTCTGACTGACCCAACCAACTTGACCCGAAAAATTACGGATATAGAATTTGGTTGGTTAGATATGAATTATATTTTGATGAATCTGAGCAAATAAATTTGGATATATATCTTCTAAAACAGTTGAGTAAACCCAACCCGACCACAGTACATTATTTTTTTAAGAAAAGTTATTTATACATAACTATACTTTGTAATATTATTATAGAAATTATGGGAATATTGTTATTATAGATATTATGTTGATATAACAATTTTTAAATAAATTTTTCTCTACTATATATAATGTTAGTTAGAGTATATTAATTTCTTATATGTCTTTATTCCAATAATAATTTATTGGTTCTTATTGACTTTTAGATGAAACCCACTGAACTCACAAAACCCCACCATCTAACATGAAACTCTAATATATGAATGATTTATATCTTAACTGGATAGTTACGGATTGACAATCTCAATATTGAAACCCAACCAACCCAACCCATTTATAGCAAAAATTGCAAATCAAAATACATTTTTTTGGATTTAGACATCTTTATACATATGCAGTCATATCTTCTACCACAAGTAAAAACCTGAAGTATTTTGAGCAAAACGAGTCGCTCGAAGGAACCGATCTCCCTGTCTTTGACATGGACATGATTTTACAAGCGACAGATAACTTTTCAAATACAAATAAATTAGGAGAAGGTGGATTTGGCATTGTCTACAAGGTACTCCTTGCTATTTGTTTTAAGGCTCACATGTTTTCAGAAGAAATTATCTGTTATTTACCTTTTTAATTAAGAGCATCTTCCAGTCCTTGTGCTAATTAATAAAATAAAAAAGGCACTGACAATCACAAACATGCTAGGGTGAATTTCCTTGTGGCCAAGAAATTGCAGTGAAAAGGCTATCAAGAGAATCTCTACAAGGATTAAACGAGTTCATGAACGAAGTCTTGCTGCTCGCAAAGCTGCAGCACAGGAACCTTGTTAGACTCCTTGGATGCTGCATTGAAGACAATGAGAGAATGTTGATTTATGAGTTCATGGCCAACAAAAGTTTAGATTTTTATATCTTTGGTATGCATCACAACTTTGATTTATCATTCTAAAGTTCTTCCTCATTTTCCATCAATTCAATAATTACAGCTAGATTTCTCTTACAATTGTTGCATGCAACTTTTGAACTGCAACGGTATTTCATATTTTGTTAACTCATGCATGTAACAGATGCTACAAGGCGTGCCTCCTTAAATTGGACAATGAGATTAGAAATTATAATTGGGATTGCTAGAGGGCTTCTTTATCTTCATCAAGACTCCAGATTCAACATAATCCACAGGGATCTAAAAGCAGCAAATGTTTTATTAGATGAACAAATGAATCCTAAAATTTCAGATTTCGGCACAGCAAGATTGTTTAAAAGAGAGCAGGGAGTGATAAACACGGACACTGTAATAGGAACTCGGTATGTATCAATTCAGTTCTTATGCATCGATCATATATAAATCAGTTCCACTTGAGTAATTTCATGTTTATTATTTTTCTTCTTTCATTTCACATATTTGAAGTGGATACATGCCTCCTGAGTATATCTTGGAGGGTGCAATTTCCGTTAAATCTGATGTCTATAGCTTTGGAGTTCTACTTCTTGAGATAATAAGTGGCAAGAAAAATCAAGGCAATCAAAACCTTCTTGCTTATGTGAGTGACATATATGTCACACTTCCAAGAAATTATTTACCAATCAAGACTTGTACAAATCAAGTCAATTTGTAAAACATACTATATATTATACTAAAAATTGTGTAAATCATCATGTAGGCATGGAAATTATGGGAAGAAGGAAACATTATAAAACTGCTTGACGATGTGATCGAATGCTCAGCCTTTGCAACAGAACTAATGAGATATGTTAATGTGGGTCTTTTGTGTGTGC
Organism: Carex cristatella; assembly: GCA_024447775.1. Lineage (NCBI taxonomy): Eukaryota > Viridiplantae > Streptophyta > Magnoliopsida > Poales > Cyperaceae > Carex > Carex cristatella. Next base: position 7,069,397 of record JAJHPF010000017.1, read on the forward strand.
AAGAATGCCCTGATGATAGGCCATCCATGAGCTCTGTTTTCACAATGCTATCAAGTGACACATTGCTACAGGACCCCAAGAATCCCTGGGTTGGTACACAAATTAGAGGTTTTCCCTCAGAGTGGTCCTACCAACATGATTCATCAACTGTGTTCTCTGTGGATCAACTGACCATAACCAGAATCGAAGGCCGCTAGCTAGAGATCGAATCAATAGAGAATCAAGTCAGGAGGTGCTTAATTAGTCACCCCGTAATTTTAAATTTTTGAATCATGTATTTTGAAACTTAATTAAAGTTTCCTTTTTAAAAAACAATTATATAGTTTAGCCCTCCTCATAAAATGCTAAATATGTGTGTTTGCTGTCTAGTGGTTACAAATTTATTTTGTAGTTGTGAAGACTTAATCAGGTCAAATTCTAGTGTCACATATACATGTTATGTATTTTACATTTCAAGTTTTCAACCCCTCAAAATAAGTTTTCTAGTACTACCGCTTTTTGTAAACAAAAGCGGTAAACTATTGTTAACCTAAACATAATGGTTTTGGAAGTGATATGCACTTTATTCTGAAATTTGCAATGTCTGATCTGAACCCTCTTTGAAGGATTTTTTATATGAAACGTACATAAAAAAAAGACAATAAGAAAATATATTGATTACTCACTAAATTACAAAAATTATTAAAATCGAAAATAAATTCCGGTTACTCCATGGGTAACCGAATTTTTTTTTCCAGTTACCCCATTGCCACTCCATTACACCCCAAGTCACACCATAGATTCAAGAAAAAGAGAGAGAGAGAAGGGTAACCGAAATAAATTTTCGGTTACATGGAGTTAAAAAAAAAAGGTGGTAACCGAAATTAATTTTGGTTACCATGGAGTAATTTTTTTTCCTCTACCTCATTTTTTTTTCATTTGTGAAATTTGTGTGTAACATAGGGTGCAATGGAGTGGCAAAAGGGTAACCAAAAAATTTTCTCAGTTACTTCATGGGTGACCGAAATTTTTTCTCAGTTTTAATGGTTTTTGTAATTTGAAAAGTAATCAATTTGTTTTCTGATTTTTTTTTGTTACGTTTTATAAAAAAAGTCCCTGTTTGAATTGTTGGTTGTTAAACGGACGAAAGAGTACCAAGGATTGAGCAAATATTCAACCTAACTAAGCTAGATATGATATAAATTTTGCAGCATTTATTGATTAATTGTGGTGTTTATAGCATATAATTTCTTGTCTATATTAAAAAAAGAGAAATTATTCTGTCCTCCAGCCTCCACCCCCAATTCTCGCGATTTCCCTCTTTCCCCATTATCCAGATCTGAAGGTAGAGATCAACAAATCTTGCAAGCGGGAGTACAATATCTAACCTGCTAATGCTCTGATCATCATGAAGGAAGCCCTCATGATCAGCATAGAGGTCTACATGGTCAGATACGGATTGGATAGTGGTTAAACTGTATCCTTATCCGTTATAATTTTCCGGATATGGATACAAATACGGATAGTTTCAGATACAGATACGGATCAAATATTAAACAGATAAGAATACGGATTAGATATCGGACGGATACGAATACGGATATGAATATAATTCGGATAATTAAAAATAAATTACTAATGTACATTCTAGTAAAGAATGATATCTAAATATAATTTTTTTTATTCATAAATTAGATCTAATATTTTTCATAATAAGTTTGTTGGTTACAAAACATATATCATATTATCAAAATATTAGTCACTAATCATATCATAGTGTTATATTGTTCATCCGAATATATATGTATGTGCAGTTTAATAAATGTATATGCAATTTAATAAATCAATTTAAGAACATAAAGTACATTTGTTGTGGTTTAGGGGTGTAAACAGTCAGATACGGATAATTAAAAATCTTACCGTATCCTTATCTGTATGGTTACGGACTATATTCATATTTGTATCCTATACTAAAAATATGTGATAATTTCATTTTAATATCCAAACTATATTCATATTTGTATCCTATATTGAAAATATTTACATTTATATTTAGAATTTAAAACGATTATGGATATAGGTATCTAATCCATATACATCCCTACTAAAAAGGTTGTCATTAGATGCCATGTATAGTGAGATTTTTTTTTTTTTTTTTTTTGTGTGGTTATTGGAGTAAGTTCTCAGTTTCTGTTGTTTCAATGAAAAATCTATTTACATATAAACATTCGGAATCAACTCTTGCTAGAGTCTGGAGTGGAAAAAAAACATATGCTGTGCTGTGTCATGATTAACACATCGTGATTTTGATCCCGTGTTGTGACCACATTAATTTTTCACATACCATGTCATGCCATGACCAACATGTCAAAGGGTGGTTATGTAACGTGTCTAAACGAGACTGGTCATGTTTAACAAACTTTTTATATAATTTAGGTTAGATTATTCAATATTGAAGAATTCATTACCATCTAATGGTCCTAATTACACATGAATAGTATAACCACGTGTTGTGATCAGATTTTTTGTGTGACATGCCATGTTGTTGAAATTATGTGACTCGCATAACCACGTACACAGGACACTCTAGTCATGGCATGTAACCGACACACGTGCTGTGCCATTATGTGATGGAGTCGGCTCCAGCATGCCATTAGATGCCACCGATTTTCAATTGATGATCAACATAATCTCCATGTACTTAATAGGTCAAATTTTACAATTTTTTAAGTGAGATTAGAAACTAAAGTATACATTAAATTCGTAAACCCTAAGAATAGCTAGAAATGGGGAGAAACACCAAAACACCAAATACAAAACTGACCTGCAGGAAACAGACTATTTCGATTTGATTTTTGTTGTGGATTTGAATATTATCCCCGCTTGAAATCAAGTGGCCAAGTGAACTGCGATATGGGATAAGGTTTGGTCCAAATGGCTTTGGACCGGACACCGTCTAAAGTCTCTAAAAATCGTACGATTAAAGTCTAAACAGTCAATCCGAACCGTTCAACATGATTTTCATATTAAAATGTGCTCAGAGACCAAATTTTATCTTTTTTTAAAAAAATTTTACTATTTTTTTAGATATGTACAAAATCACTGTTTTTGAACTGTTTAGATACAGTGATATTGTACGTATATAAAAAAATAGTAAACAATTTTCAAAAAAATATAAAATTTGGCCTCTGAGCATATTTTAATATGAAAATCATGTTGAGCGGTTCGGATCGACTGTTCGGACTTTAATCTTACGATTTTTAGAGGTTTTGGACGGTGGCCGGTCCAAAGCCATTTGGACCAAATCTTATTCCCTGCGATATATTCTCTTTCGGGGACAAATCTTTCCTTTCTTAATTGCTTTAATTGCTTGAGTTTATCATCAGTTGGGTTTCTGAATTATATATGTAGGGTTCACCCAGGAATTCATATTAAATTTTGAGATTATTTCCGAACTGACGTCGGATCGGTTTTTGCACGAATATTAAAGGATCTCCTATATGCCACCTCCGACCTGATTGGTCTGGATGATCTGGAGTCTTCCTCGAGTTCTCATCACATGCATGCGCTGCCTCCTGGCCCGAAATGGCTTAACTGATGGGACCCACTTGTCAGGTTAATTTATTTTGAGTGGCCATTTCTTGTGTAAAACTAAAATTTCCTGATTTAGGGGATTTAGAGATTTTCGACTGTTTTCATAATTTGGATTTACACAAATCATAAACTCTAGGAACATGACTGCTACTGTCTTGGTACCAGCATCCGTTATACCAAATAATAGCACAATATCATAATTTTCAAAATTTTAACAAACATCATAGAATGAAGAAGAACTTCAATTAGACTAACAACCAGGTTTACGGTCAGATGAATCAACTAATTTATGCAGTGATGATAGTGAATCAAAGAAAATTAATATGAAAAGAGAGAATATATAGAGACACATATATAGTTACCTGAAACAAATTACCAAATCACATATTTATGCACATCGGACTCAAAATGGGTCTGATGGGTTCCATTTCCGTCCGATTCGCTTTAAGATCCATGCGCACTGCTTCAATGCGCAGGGATCTTAAAGCAAATCGGATAGTAATGAAACTCATCGGACCCAATTTGAGTTCAATGGACATCGGACCCAAACTCGTCCCGCTATCGCTTGAGGTTTTACAACTGGTCCGGTCCAAGTGCAGTCGAACCGCATTAACTTGACAAATTATGTATGGACATGGTTTACCGAGTTCTGATCCTGGCCCATAAAAAGGCCCAATAATACGGATCTGGCCCATCTTTAATTACGGATCAAAAGTTTGAGAAGAAGACATACTCTCGCTTATCACAGCATGAATCAGGTTTAGGTTTCCTAATTAATTACTTAATCTGTACATGATACCAAACTAACTAGCAATTTCATTTCCGATTTTTCTTTTACTTAAGTTGTTTTTGCCTCTTCTCTCGAAATTCTTCTATTGTGCTCCGAGTTAAAGAATGTGTTTCATCCTATATTGCAATCGACATTTTTTTTTTATTGGGTTGAAATTTCAAGGAGTGTGTCAAAAACTCAGAATTAACTAGGGTATAAAATATTAATGCATCATTAATATTTTTGTAATGAAATATGAATGCATTGTTCTTAAACTTTAAACAGTCATAGTTTTTTATAAGAAACTCTGATTTGAACGTTTGATCCTAATTCAGAAAGTTAGTGCATAGACAAAGGACGTGGCGTCTTGGGTATAAGCCCACATATTCTCTTGGATAATTGCAAAAACAAAACACATTGTTCAGGGTCTCAACATTTTAGTTAAAGTTTCTGATGAATAATAATACTAAATTTTATAATTTTTGTAATATTGATATTCAATTTTAGAATATTTGTTATTTGTACTTAATTTTTTAAATATCTTTCTCCTGCATTTTTTTTCTCAAAATAAAACCCTAAACCTTCTAAAAAAAATAAAAATAAATAAAGACGCCCGTGAGACGGTGAGAGAAAACTATGACAAAATTATGACACTGACAAGACTCTTAATACACGGAGAACTTTTTAATTTCTATCTTTTCTCATGAATATATTGTACTCAAAAGTATTCCCAAAGCATCGCTTTTATTATTGCCTATGCCTGTAATTAAAATACCAAAACTAAATCAATTAATTCTAATAAAAAAAATAACAACATAGTTAATTAAAACAAAATTAAGAGATCAAAAATTTAGCTAGAGAATTAATGTTCATCTTAAAATTGCTCATCAAAGTTTTCATCAGTTGTCTGATCTACGCGCCATCTCTAAAATAAAACAAACTTAAACTAATTAGAAACTTCCATCCATGCACACACATTCATATTCAAGTTATAGTTTCTTTGCTCATATTTGACAAAAAGGCATAATTAAAAAATTTTAAATGAAAAAAAAAAATCGGTCTAACTGGGGCTGATTTTGTTTGCCTTTATATTTTTTTTTGTTCTTATTTTTTTTGGAAAAAAATAAAATAAAGGTCTAGTCCTTATTCCATTGTTAAAAATAGTTGTGACATGAGAAATGTAAAACTTGAAAAGGCAAAATGAAAAAGGAGAAGAAAGAAAACAAAAAAAAACAAGCATAAATTGCCTCTGCACTGACATCAAGGTTTATTTCCTTCACATTATGCGCCATGCAAATAAAATTGCATACCCCATAATTTTACTGCATCATGAGATTAATATCCAGTGATAAACACTTATTTTTTTTATTTTAAAATCCACAAAAACAGTTTCTAATGTTTAATTTAGATCTAAGATAGCCCAAATATAACAAGAACTGTATCCAATATTACAAATACTTGAAGCAAAATAAACAATATCACATGACAAAATAAACATGACTTACAAGGTCATTGATACAACATATCTGGATAGCCCGTATGCTAAAGGTCGGTAGGTCGAGATGATCCTGAAGGCTGGATCTTTCCTTATCTCGCTAGATAAGTCAAGATGACTTGGGGTTGGCTTACTACGGGATGCAAACTAACTTGATGAAGGAATTGGGAGGAGGATGTGAGATATTCTACTCTTTCCTATCGATATCTCTCTTAGCGTAGTTTTTGTTGGTAGAAAATTTGATCCCCTTCTCAGGAAATCTGAGGCTTTTTATACTCTGATATCTAACCATCCCTCCGCAGTTCTCTCGGAGAACGTGGGAGCGGTTATGGAGATCATGTGCAAGGGTTATGGAGATCATGGCGGTTATCCCGTGTGTATTGGGCCATGCCGGCATGTCGGCATGCTGGACTTAATTATGGATTTCGGCTTGTACTTAGTTGGGCTAGTTTTCACATATTCTGGGTTGGCCTGCTAATCGCAAGGTCCGAATCCCAGATGTTATTTAAACCTAAATGTAATTTAGGGCCTATGTAACATGGCCCTATCATTAGCCCCCGAAGTCGGAATGCATCGTGTCGATGCTTTCGACTTGTGCTTATCCGGAACTGAAATAAAATATGAAATAACATGCATGGTTGTGTTTTACTGAAAACAAGAACGGCATTATCACAATATTCAACAATATCAAGTAATAATAATAAAAAGAAATAAGTAATTATTTATCAGGATATCTTGCAATAGCGATACGACGTCAGTTTTGCGTCATGAAAAATTAGTTGAGAACACATGAATTTTGCTCTTAATATATATATGAAAATCGGTATACACATTTGCATTTTTTTTTTTTTTACAACAAGGGAAAGTTATCACCATTGCATGGTTGTTGAGTTAGCAAGGCGTTAATTATGTCAGTAATAACGCGACATGCTAGATAGTTAGTAATAATGCGACATAATAGTCAATCTAAATGTAAAAGATCAAATATTTCAAATACCATGGCATTCCTATAATAAACATTCACAATCGACATATCCGTAACTTCTTCCGAGTACGCACCTTAACCTAATACATAAGAAAGCTACATATATTATTCTACTCTTGTTCCGTTCTGGAAATGAGATATCATTATTTATGTCGTACTGATGTTGTCTATTTCTTGTAATAGGACATGACTAATTGATGGCGCTTCTGGACATCACCAATTTGCCATCACGGATGCCGTAGCTCATAAATAATCTAAAATCGGAGCCATCAATTGGATAAGTCCAAGGATCAGATGGAGGATTAGGAGTTGGGAGACAGGATTCATGATAGCAGTAGTAGCATTTACCGCCATTAATCATGACATGTTTGTCTTCTTCTTTGTTACAAAGTCGGCAGAATTTGACAAGCGAATCATCTTGAAAGAAAGAAGGATGAGACGAAAAAAAATGGCTGTCGTTCATTGCTGGGGTTAGGTTATATTTATAGGCTGAGGGTCAGTATCCACCCCTCGTAAATGCCATTCTCCTAACCGTCCTATTAATGTTATTCTTGGGAATCATTTTCTGTTAAAAATGGACCGTGAGATGAATCCTACGCTTGATAACATGGATCTCAAAGATTAAACATATATATTTAGAAAATAAAGGCCGACATCACAACAGCTAATAAAATAAAAGATCGACATCAAGGTAAATAATTATATATGTTAATGGTAAATGTTGATACTACATTTACTAGTGAAGCAAAAGATCGTCATCATCATAAGTAAGCGACATACAATAGAAATGATCTTTTTAATCTAGGTAAATAAGTATGTTGTTTTTCTAATGGGAGCAGCCAAAGCATAAGAACTCAGTATAACGCATGTCGTCTGGGCTGCTAGGCAACTATCCGGTAACACATTTGGGATGTAATGACTCTTCACAACCGTCACAAGTAAACATTTATGTAGCCAACCTGCGCTTCAAGCAACAGGGACATTTGTTCCATGCTATTGGGTCGGCATGTTGACTATCACCTAATGCCGGTGGAATATGAGGATTTGATTTACTCCTAAGGTCAAAAATTTCAACAGCCTCAGGCATACTCAGGTAATGAAGTACAGCCCTGCGCATGTCGATATTAGGTTTGGATGTGGCATCACTTTTGAGGCTAGACGTGCTCATGTCGAGATATGGGAGATAATATAAAAAGAAATTCAGTACTATTCTTCTTTGAGCTGCGTTATATAAAGTCATGTCGACATCAATTGACGACATGCCGAGCTTAGATATGAACTTCGACATTGACATCATCACATCGACATCATCATATCGACATCAATTGACAACATGCCAAGATTAGATATGAACTTCGACATTGATGTTTTGTTGGGCTTTCCTTTCATATTCTAGGTTGGCCTCTCAATCATAAGGTCCGAGTCTCGGTTTTCCTTAAGCCCGTATGTAAATTAGGACCTGTGTAACATGGCCCTATCATTAGCCCCCGAAGTCGAAATACATTGTTCCGACGCTTTCGACTTGAGCATGTCAGGAACAGAGTTGGAGCACGTAATAATAAGCATGTATGCTGCTTAAGTCAAATACGACATTGTCTCAGACTCAATATAAAGGAAACATCAAAAGTTGTCATAAAACTCATATGTATATAAGTGCGACATATATTATTATATATGTAAGAAATCAACATAACAAGAGAGTGCGACATATAAGAAAGTCGACATATATGAGTGCGACATATTATATATATAAGAAATCAGCATAATAGGAAAGTGCGACATGCATGTCGAGAATTTTTTTTTTTTTTTTAGCGAAATATCAACATCCAAAATTAGTATAATAGAAAGTCGTTTTAGTCGTTTCCTGCTACAAAATATAACGACATTGTTTTTACGACTTGAATATGAGTATGTCATTCTCCTCCCCCCTTTTTTTTTATCGACATATATCGATCTTTATTTGTGGGAGCGTGTATTCGTTACCTCAAGGGATTTTGTTGTATTTTTGTGCTGAAGTTGTGCGGCCCTTATGTCAAGATGCCAAACATTTTATGTTTGTCTGTCGACATACTTTTTTGTTGCCTTATTGGCTTTCGATTTGTTTATTTCGTCGCTTTCTCGACGTGAGGGAATATTCGTTGCCATGTAGGCTCTCGATTTTGTCGCTTTCGCGACATGAGCAGATATTCGTTGCCATGTAGGCTTTTGATTTTTTGTGTGACATGGATATTTATTCGTTGCTATGTCGGCTTTATTGTATTGTCACTTTCGCGACATGAGTAATTATTCGTTGCCATGTCGGCTTTATTGTATTGTCACTTTTGCGACATGAGTAATTATTTGTTTGATACGGAGCGTATGTTCGGACTTTGGGTAAAAGCACCTGATATTGTATATGTATCTTTCAACATTATGTTTATCGACATTGTCTTTTCATTTAGCCCTTGTGTAAAGGTATTTGATATGATGTACATGTCTGTCGACATAGTGTTTGTCGACATGGTGTCTGTCGACATCATATTTATGTTTGGTCCTTGTGTAAAGGTACCTGATATGATGTACATGTCCACCGACATGGTGTCTGTCGACATCGTCTTTATGTTTGGTCCTTGTGTAAAGGTACCTCATTGTATGTACATGTCCGTCGACATGGTGTCTGTCGACATCGTCTTTATGTTTGGTCCTTGTGTAAAGGTACCTCATTGTATGTACATGTCCGTCGACAAGGTGTCTGTCGACATCGTATTTATGTTTCGGAATGGGGGCATGTTGAAGGTTTCCCCCCTGGGGTGGGATCTCAAATTCCGATGGTGGAGTGTTGTGCGTCTTAGAAGGATCCATCTAGTTCCGTAGTTTCTGAGCTTGGTGGCCTCATGGTGGTTGATAAGGCCGATCTGGATAGCCCGTATGCTAAAGGTCGGTAGGTCTAGATGATGCTGAAGGCTGGATCTCTCCTTATCTCGCTAGATAAGTCGAGATGACTTGGGGTTGGCTTACTGCGGGATGCAAACCAACTTGATGAAGGAATAAGGAGGAGGATGTGAGATATTCTACTATTTCCTATCGATATCTCTCTTAGCGTAGTTTTTGTTAGTAGAAAATTTGATCCCCTTCTCAGGAAATCTGAGGCTTTTTATACTTTAATATCTAACCGTCCCTCCGCAGTTCTCTTGGAGAACGTGGGAGCGGTGATCCCGTGTGTATTGGGCCATGCCGACATGTCGGCATGCTGGACTTAATTATGGATTTCGGCTTGTACTTAGTTGGGCTTGTTTTCACATATTTTGGGTTGGCCTGCTAATTGCAAGATCCGAATCCCAGATGTTATTTAAGCCTAAATATAATTTAGGGCCTGTATAACATGGCCCTATCAGTCATGCTGCCTATAATATAAATTAAGTAGACTTCAATTAGTAACTAGCAAAACATTGAAGTGGATATGCTTAGGTTTTGTCAACTGACAAATATCACATTCTCTAATGAACTGGTGGACATTCCTCAGTATAAGTTACATGCTAGTGCTGCCAATAAAAAGTTTCTCTTATATTTGTACAGCTACTGATAAGTGGATGTAATGCCTGACCATATCCCTCTTGTCTGAAGATGTCATATTACTCTTGTATAAGCCTTTACTTGCCAAGTGCTGCCAACACAAATAGTTGCTCTTATATTTGTACAGCTACTGATGTTGTGTGTAAGGTTGATCAGTACCTCTTGTTGTTGTGTCGTTTTCTCCTGTATGCCTTTAATCCAAGAGTCACCCAGATAGTTTTTTTAGTAAATGTTGGAGGTTAAGCTACCTAACTATTTAATACATCTGTTATTACAATAAAGAATTTTTCTCATATGAATTTCGAACTCATAACTACTCATATAAAGATCGTATGCCTTAGCCACTAGACCAAATGCTAGTTCTCTCCTATTAGGATATAAGCTTAAAGTTTTTTTACTAACAACTTAATAACTACTAACTAAGGTTTTAAATTTCAAAATATATAGGATCTAATGAGCAACATGAGGAGAAGGATAATTCAACATCAGTAAGAATTGAATTATTTTAAAGATATTGTTTTAATAATGCATCAAATATTTGTTATGTTGCAATAATTTATTGCAGCAAAAAGTCTATTTGGGAGTAGTTCAAGAAGTCAAAAACCAAATGCTCTAAGATTTTCATCATAATTGACTAGATTAATTTATTTTTCTGACCTCTTAATCTAGTATGAAATCAAACTCTAAACCAAAATCGTTTATGCAACTAGAGTACGATTGACTCGTCAGTCAGAAGACAATTTCTGATAGAGTCAATTATCGTTTGAAGGCATCAAAAGTCGATAAAATTAAAACTAAATAAATGATAAGAAAAAAAAAATGTGAAGAATTGAAGAGAATATGCTTGGTATACGTGATTGAATCTGTATCCTCTACAAACTCAAACTTTGAGTTAATTCATCGATCTTGACCGTCTGATCATGATCGGACCAATCCGGTCCAAAGTGGATGCACGAAGCTCCTTTAATATTTATGCACCGATCGGATGGTCCGAATTCATTCTAAATTAACTCAAAGTTTGAGTTAATGCATAGGATGTGAATTGATATGGATACAAATTGGATATTTGATATATGTTGATACGGATACAGATTGGATATTCTAAAAAATATAAAATTTGGTCTCCAAACATATTTTATTATGAAGGTCATGTTGATCTATTACAAATCAATCTATGTTATAAATTTATATTTTATTTTAAAGTTTAAACAGTTGATCTAATCTGTATATATGGAGAGCAAATTTTAAAATGTATATGGAGACTAAATTTTACAATTTTTAGATTTTTTAGCTCAAATGATTCTCTACATAAAAAATTGTAAAGAAAGTTCTAAAAATCTGATCAAATGATTTTTAGGTCTAGTCATTTGCAAGAATACACATACCAAAATCGAACCAATCTATTTTCAAAGTTGACATATTATAAACCGATTAGTTCAGTTCAATCAGTTTTGAGAAATCTAAACCAAACAACCTATTTAAATTGAAATAATTAAAAATTAAACCATATCGATTGAAACCGAAACAAGCCATACATTTAAATAAAAAAATTTCGGTTCAGTTAAAAACCAAACAATCCGAACTGTAATTTGAAGATCCGTATGCATACGTTTTGCACCAATAAAAAGTAACTTTAAAAAAAAAATGAGTTCCAAAAATATATATCGTCTCGTGAATTATTGTTTTTAATAAGTTTTGGATCAATATTTTAAGAATTAACATTAATCTAAAATTTTAAGAATTTAATTGAGACGTAGGCAAGACCAAACCCAATACACAGTCAAAGTCAAGTTCAATCCGGTTTCTCTGTTACAACATTTGTGCAAACTAATGTGACCCGCTAAAAATATTGATTGAAACCAAAGGTTTTAGCGAGGCCTCCTCGAGAAACTGTAACAGAGGATTCTAAAATATCCGATTAAACTTTCCAGTGAGAAAGAAAATTCTAAGAAGTTCAGAGGAACTGGGAAATTTCCATCAACGCGCTTCTTCTTTCTCGCGTATCTAATTTCTACATTTAAGTCTCTTTGCGTAGAGGAAGGAGAGACCGAGGGGGTGAGAAAAAAACAAACCCAAATACTGCGATTAATTCTTGCCTTATTTGGTTCTTAAATTAATTAGAGGTACCTTCTTTACTAGATTCTTAGAATTTGCATATTTTCAGTGCTTTAATCCTGCTTTCAATTTAGGATTTGGGTTTAATAGTTCATACATGTGCGCTGTAATATGATTTTGAAACTTAGATTAGTTATCTCAAGTAGGTTTAAGTTTTTTTTTTTTTTTATTAAATCAAGTGGGTTTAAGATTTTAAGTTAATATCTTGATTTGTCTTAATTGGCCTCACGTTTTGAGAAGCTTAATTGACAGAATGCAGTTGATTAAAATGTTAAAATTGGAATTTGTTATGTTATGTTTCACAATATTCTTTTTCTAAACTTGGCACCGTTATATAATAGAAATGTGATGTTATTTATTTTTATCTTTGTTTTATGTAAAAAATTATAGGAGAAAGTGCAATCCAGTGATCAAATTGACTAAAATCATCACTTATAGGCCTCTAAAAGTTAGAATTAATTAGTTTGGAAGGAAATTAGGGAAGGGACAACAAGGAGAAACTATTTATTGGGTAGCTAAACACACACTCTAGGTTTGACAGAGATGTCGAATTTCGCGAGCACAAGGCTTCTAAGAGAGTTTGATGAGCTACAAAGGGACCCACTTCCCGGTATCTATGGAGTTCTTCGTGACAACAACATCATGATTTGGGATGTTACCATTTGTGGGTAATGCATTTTTTCCACAATTTCTTTAATGAAAGTGACAAGAACAAACATTCTATTTTGATAGTTTGGTTGGTGTCAGCCAAAATTGTATAGGAGAAAACAGCCATTTTCCTATTCATAATTGAGATTCTTGTTATTCTCTTTCATATTAGGCACAAATTAATTAATTATCAGGGATGAACATTATTACTGAACTGTCTCTTATCAATTTGTTACAGAAAATAAGTGAGAAATGGAGTGTGTTTAGCTAAAAGTCCCACACAGATATCATTGATTTATTTCTTTGTTAATAACTTTTTTTTACTATTATTTGGGTTGAAAATTAGTAAAAATGGTACAATAAACATAAACATGTTCGATTTCCCCCTTTTGCTGAAATCATTTCAGCTTACCAGTAAGAGGCAATTACTGATACAGATTTATATAACTAACAGTAGGTATTTTCTCTGCTTTTTATTGCAGCCCTGATTACGGTCATTGGCAAGGAGGTAAACTTATTATCTAAAAGGCTCAAATTATCAAGTGATCGAATTTTTGCAAAATATTTGTCTAAAACTTTTATCTATGTATTTCATTGTTTCTAGGCACATTTCAATTATCGGTCGAGTTCAATAATGACTATCCGCTCCAACCACCAATTGCAAAATTCAATTCTAAAATGTATCATCCCAATGGTAGATTATTTCTTACCCTCAATCATCTTTCTCTGTTCTTCATTTGAACTGTCTCTCATTATCAAACTATGCCGGATCATGAATATGTTTCAAAATTATATTTTCTTATTTTGTAATTTTAGATTTTAATGCTGCACTTTTGTCATCAAGTTTAGTTATATACACCTTCTTTTATCTTGCTCTCAGTTTTTGAAGATGGTACAATATGCTTGGATATACTAAGTTATAACTGGAGCCCAATTTGGAGTGCACCATTCCTACTTGTTGCTATCCAGGTAAAAATTAAAAAAAAATATCATTTTTGACCTAATTTTTGGTAAGGTCAGTGTTCCCAAATAACTGCAAGCATCAATGCTTGACAAAGATAAGAACATAGGTCATGTTTGGCTATGGAGTAAAGTTACTCCGGATTAAATTTCTTACTCTGAGTTAAGGTAGATTAAAATAATCATGTTTGGTTGGAGTCTGGTGGAGTAAGCTCATGAAAAGAGAAAAAATTATAACATGATGTTACTTTAACTGCGGAACCCACAGGTGGAGTAACTTAATCCAGATTAACTTAAATGTTACTCCACCTTACTCCTTTAAATTTACTTCTCGTTTGACTCCTTAAAAGTGGAATAGAGGATTTACTCCACCACTTACTCCACAACCAAACATGACCATAAAGATAATTCATTATTGACATGGTTTTTGTTATCATCCATCTTTCATTGGTTATCTGGTACATTGTATTCAATTAACCCCACATTTTGCATTTGGCAATTCAAAAATTATATCAAGGCTAAATAAGAAGTTGATAGTATATTGGAAATGTAATGAAAACCTAATATGAAACTTTGTACATTAAAAAATTCAAAAACAGTACTATATCAAATATATTATACTATGTAGGGCATCATATGCAAAACAATGAAAACCTCTGATTCTCTCAATTTATAACAATTGATTATCAGCTTTCTACATGTATTAATTTTTCTGAACAATTTATTGCAGTCAATTCTATGTGACCCATTTGTTGACTCAGCAGCAAATTTTGAAGCAGCAAGGTTGTTTGTTACTGATAAAAAGGCGTACAACAGAAAGGTTTCTGAGATCGTCGAGCTCAGCTGGACTTGAGCAACTCTGCAAATATATATCAGTTGACTTTTTTGTTTTGTTTTAGAAAAAAAGTCAATTCTTTGTTTATACATAGGTAGATTTTTTGTTTCTAGCCAATTGGTTTGGTTATTTTATGGTTTACTTGGTGGGTGTTTGAGGACTTGAGGTGATTTCATTTCAAAGAAACAGTTGATGCTTGATGATTTGACCCAAGTTTTGTTATATGATAAAAAAACATGCCTGGATAATGAAGTAGAAATTATTAAATTTAAAATATGTTGAAGCATATTTACGAATATGAAAACTACCAACCATAAATAATAATGCATGTTGTCATTCATATATATGTATCCTGATTTTTCACATTTCAACTTTATGCAGAATATCTGTATTTCACATTTTCATTTCTTTTGAATTGATAAAATTAAAAGCTCCAAAAGATGGTTTACTGTGCAATACATCTCTGGTTTATTCTTTATATTTTCATATGTTTATTGCACTCACCAAGAGCTTAAAAAGAACAGAAAAAACATCTCTATATATATATATAACAATAACACCACTTACAGAAAGTTCTCAGTATAATCATTTATGAACGCCCTCAAGAAACCTCAAAATATTCTATATACCATTTCAAAACTGCCAACTGTTTTTTGCATGCCCAAAAAAGTTACAAAAATTTCTCTGAACACCCCCCCCCCCCCCCCACACACACACACACCATCCCCATTGCCATTGGATGAGTGAGAGACAAAGAGAGGGATCTGGGCCATTCATCATATTTCCTTTCCCGCATCAGATATTTGAATATTCTGAGGATTTGCAACAGTAGAGGAGCAAAGTTCAATATTTTACTTCTATTGCTTACCCTATGTTTTCTGGTATCGACGATTTGTTCTAAAATTGTATGCTTAAATTTCCACTACTAGCCCAACCCTCTTGGACCTGAACTGAATACTGCAAATTCCATAGCACATCATCTATGGAAGGTCGATCTCTCACATTTTCTGACAGACAATTCAGGGTTAGTTCTATAACTGTTCTCAGGGAATCAATGGCAAATGTACCACAGATTGCTGGATCCACAATTGCTTTCAACTTCTCTTGATCTTCATTCAAGCCTTTTTCTAACTGTATATTGAAGAAAAAAAAATGTAAACCTCTTCTTCTATTGCACAAGATTTATTAATTTCATACCAGTATATTGGTTCAACCCTGGTTGTGGCAATATAGAACTAAGGAGCACCTGAATCAGTTATTATTAGTCAAGACTAGCACATACATCTTTAATGGCTCTTTCCTGGAATATTATTCTTGGAAGCTGTAGAAACTTAACATCATTTTTTTTTTTTAAATTACCAATACAACAATATTCGTGCACAATAAAGTATTCATGACTGGTGCTGGAGGATTTTCACTAATTCAACTAGTAGCTTTGACATATAAATGAGGAATTTCAATTATATCCCTCAAAAACTTCAAAATTATGTATTGCCCCCCTCTAAAGTTTGAAATTACGCATTCCCCCCTCTAAACTTTAAAAACTCACAGATTTATCCATTTTATTGTTTTTTATACTAAAACTCATTCCAAATTTTTAAAATACCCATTTTACCCTTTATTAAAAACATACAAAGCAAATCAAACTCAAATTTAATCTGAAGGGTTTTTCTACCGTCCAATCCGTGCGCATCGCTTCAATATGCGTGCGTTTTGTATCAATATTCGTGCTGATCTTGCGTGCACAATTCTAAAAGCAATTCGGACGGTAGAGGAACCGTTCATATTCAAATTTGAGTCCAATTGGATTTATAGGATTTTGATAAAGGGTAAAATAGATATTTTATAGAATGAATTTTAATATAAAAGACAATAAAATGGGTAAATTTGTGAGGTTTTGAAGTTTAGAGGGGCAAATACGTCATTTTGAAGTTTTTGAGGGGTACACGTGAAATCCCCCCCTATAAATAAAAATAAATATGTTCTTGGAGTGATAAATAAATGAACTCACTGCAGATTTTATGGAATCAAGTTGATTTTGTGATTGAGCTGGCTTTCCTGTTATTACTTCCAGAAGGATTAAACCCAACCCGTATATATCCTCTTTTTGCCCTTGTTCTATATTCCGAATGCTGATCAAAAAAAAAAAAAAGTTTATCATCGTATCAAATTAGGTCAAATATAACATATCTCAAGAATTTAGTAATTTATTATACCTTCGATGATCATTTTCTTCAAATAAACTAATGGGGCTTTCTGAACCACCCTGACAAAAGAAAGAGCAATAATGAAAATCAGTGGCTGAATATTGGAAAGCTTCATAAAAGATGCATTTTATGAACTCATTCAGAGAAACTATTTTATTTTCTTACCTTGTGATTTTTGTTACATGGAAGATTTGGGAGATTAAAATTGCCAACTTTTGCAGTGAGGGTGAGGTCCAAGAATACATTGTCAGCAGTAATATCATTTCCAGTAATTCCTGGTACAGAGACATTATGCAGGAACTGGACTCCCCTTGCAACTCCAATTGCAGCTGTTACTCTCTGAGGCCATTTCAGCATCTCCCT
The DNA here is from genome assembly GCA_024447775.1 of Carex cristatella. Classification (NCBI taxonomy): domain Eukaryota; kingdom Viridiplantae; phylum Streptophyta; class Magnoliopsida; order Poales; family Cyperaceae; genus Carex; species Carex cristatella. Next base: position 7,086,899 of record JAJHPF010000017.1, read on the forward strand.
CTTTCGCCATTCTGTCAGTCAAGCAAAGAAGTTTTTCATCTCATCAAAATTCAAATTAGGCAAGAATGAAGTTTCAGAATGTTTTTGTTTTTTAAATTCCCCAGGATAAATTAGATAAGAGTTACCAGTAAGATGACTCCTTAATGTTCCGTTCGAAACATTCTCCAACACAAGATACACCACGGTGGCTGTGTTGCCAAGATCTTGGCCATCAGATATGCAATGACCAATGATGCTAACCAAATGCCGGTGCCTTAGCTTAGATATTATGTCCATATATTGTGCCAAGTTTTGAGAAACATATTTTTGTTTCAACTTGAGACATCTGACCACAATGGTGGTTCCATCTTGAAGCCGTCCCTTGTAGAGCTGTAACAAAAAAAAATCAATAATTAAGGACACAATAGCAACCAATTTCATGTCAGAACTAAAAAAAATATGATAATTTCTCGAGTAAAGCCTCGACTGAGATAATATGTATGACAATGGTCCTATAAAGCAAATTTCGTAAAGTTTGATTGGAAATGTACTGAAATTGCTCCTCCCTCCTCTCTCCATAACTAAGTTACACAGATATGCTAACTAGTAGGGCTTGCTTGCCTATATAAGATACGCATCTGATACGGATATGCAAACGATACGCCAACTGGCATATCCAATGATTTAATTAAAATGTTGACCAGGATTTGGCTTAAGATACAGGCAGATACATGAAACCACCACAGAAAATCACTCTAGCATCCTCCCTAAGATAGTTTTTCTTATAGTGTATATGAAGTCAGAAATATTCATTTTGCTCCCTGTCAATGTTGATAATTTGTTTTTCTTTGTTTCTTTGCACAGCTATTCTCCTAATTAGTAAAGTCACTAATATAAGTGGAAATGATAGTTTTTCTCAAATTACAAATTTAGTTAAATTTCGTATGTATTTTTCCAGTGTAATCATTCTATTTGGTACAGCTATTTTAGTATATACGAACGATAGCATGTTTACATGAAAAATAAAATTCTAAATCAACAAACAATTTCTAAATCAATCCTTGGATTTTTATACATTCATATTTTTACAAGAATAATCACAAGAAGGGCAATAATTTAGGAGTTACTTGCATGATTTCTGGCAATCCATATCACATAACTCATTTAGAGACACATTGTCATATTTGAAATGCTCTAATAACTTGGTGATCATTTTTTAGTGTCATTGTGATTTTATTTTTTTTTTCAACATAAACTTTACAAGTCCATAAAGTATGCCTGTGCTTTTTTATTATTTTGAGGAAAGACGGTTCAAGTTTGAACACCTAGGAAGTAGATCTTAAGCAAGGTGGAACAACATTTAATGCAAGAAATGGTGTAGATTGTACTTAAATTAAAAATATGAAATAAAATACAAATAAAACAAGATCTCGTATTCGTTACTAAGATTTCAATGACTTTTTTTTTTTAATTCTATTTTGAAATCAGAGAAGTCAACTTCCAAGGTTACTAGTAAATCCATGTACTAAGTCTCCCTCTTACTTTTATTTTATTTGCATTGATTTTTTTAATGGACAAGAGAGTAGGGGTGAAAACGGATCGGATAATATCTGACTGTATCCGGATCCGTATCCGAAAATTTGATACGGATATCCGATATCCGAATATCCGTACTGATACAGATACGGATATGATTTTGAATTTTAATTATCCGTATCCGAGTAGTAGATATATACTATATAGTTTAATATATATTATGAAAATATTTATATATATATTTACGGATATCCGATATCCAATTCGTATCAGCAAGTATCCGTCTAATATCCGATCCATATCCATATCCGAAAAATAAAAGCGGATACGGATATGGTTTTACCACTATCCGATCCGTTTGCACCCGTACAAGAGAGCTTAACAAGTTGGAATTAATGCATTCCTTTTTAGTATTATTTTTTTGCTTATTCTCACATTTTGAAAGCTCAATGCATATGTCATTAAGGAGAGCAACTTCCAATTGACAGTGGCTGCATGTGCATCTTTCATGGGACACTTACTTTATTACTAATAAAAGAGGAAACAAAGCAAAATAAATTAAAGCTACTAACCTGTCCTTGAGCACTATCTTTGATCAAATTAGAGCGGTCAAAGTTATTTGTTGCTTCTTCAACATCTTCAAGTGTAAAAATGCGATAAGGTGTGACCTCCATTGCACCTAAGCGAGCCGCTTGTGTTGCATGTCCTAAATTGATAAAAAAAAAATGAATCATTTCAAATTCATACATACATACAATATGATTGCATTAAGCCTTGAAACTTGAATGTCTTCAAACAAAAGTTGCAAGTTCCATTTAAAGCAATGGTCCCTTTTTCTAGTTGGATTGCCAATTTTTACCTTCATACTTACAACAAGATAAAAATTAAAAAAAACCTAACATAAGCTAATTTAATCTTAACATAAAAAATAAAAGAGCAATTCAATTTGTGAAGTTAAAATAGTCTTACTTTTCTCAGCTGGAGTTCTTGAAGATTTTTGAACCAAATATTTGCCCTCTTTTGGCTTAAACACATTGCCACCTTGAAATTGACCCTCCTTTTTGGTCTTTTTCAGAACAATCCCTACTAAAATTGCAATTATGACCACACCACCTAAAATCCCTCCAACTATACCAACAATGAGGCTAGTGTTACTCTTTTTAGAAGCAGAAACATCATTAGGCGGCGGTAAAACCGCGGCCAATGCACCTTCATTGCAGTATGAATTCGGATGTTGGTTCTTCATGTCAACCAAATTCAAACAATTCCATGAAAAATCGACAACCCGATTTGAAGAGTTTGAAACCATGCAAGCAGGAAGAGTCCCGCTTAACATGTTATTTGATATATCAAGAAAGGAAATAGAATCACTGCATTTGATAGTTTGAGGTAGTTGTCCTGTGAGCTTATTATGTGATAAATCGAGGTATAAGATTAATGGTAGAGAAAATAAGGAGCTTGGAATCCAACCCGATAATTGATTATACGATAAATCTAGTTCTTGAACCATGTTCAGAGAATTAGCAAGATTTTGTGGGATTTTTGTGAATGAATTGTTTTTCAGTAGCAACTTCACAATGCTACTGCTGAGAGAAGGGAAATCGGGTCCGATTCGGTTGAAACTCAAATCCAGTTCAGTAAGGCCCGTTAATGGCTTGAGATTTGGGACAGTTCCATTAATGAAATTTGTGCTCAAAACCAGGTTTTGAAGGCTTGTCATAGTAGAAATCTCTTGTGGGAGTTCGCCATATATGTAATTTGAGCTCAAATTCAGAACTCGGAGCGAATTGAGCCTGTCAATTTTGGAAGGAAGAGGGCCCCATATGCCAAGAGAAACCAGAGACAGAACCTCTAAGCTTGAAAGCTTTACAAGAGTAGTGAAGAAAGCATCAATGGAGAAGGAGGCAGAGAGAGCACTGTACCAATTTGAGGAGAAAGGTCGATCTCCTACTATGATTAGCTGTGTAATCTGGTTGTTTGAGCAAGTGATTACGAGATTGGGGGACTGAGGAAGGTAGCAAAAGTCTGTGCTTGTGTTTAGAGGAGATAGAACGGGAGGCGATTGAAGAATGTGGTACAACCTAATGAGAAGCTTGTTTTGGGAAGGAGAGAGAGTTTGGTTTTGAGCGAAGGTGGGAGAGAAGAGGAGCGCAGAGAAAGATAGGAGGAGAAACAGGGGCTTCGAAAAGAAAGATTGCATTTTTTTTTTTTTTTCTGTTCTTCTCTGTTTCAGAGATAAACTTTTGACGGAGAGATACAAGAATCGCTCTGTTTTTAAAGAGACGAGACTTGTTTTTCCTGGACTAGGAGAAAGATTAGAAGATGAGAAATGATATGGTAGTACATATAAATTAGATTTTAATAAAAGAAAAAAATTTATAAAGGTCAATGATAGCTTGCTCTGGGAGAGAGAAAGAGAGAGGTGAAGGATTTTAATGTGGAAGTGTAACAACTAGTGTATATTTTCGTATCTCAAGAGAATTTGATTGCTGAGAAGAGAAAAGAAAAGGAGGGAAAGCAAGAGAGAGGAAACTGGAAATAGGAGTTCGTATCCTCTGAGATATCTCAATTTTTGCATGACCGACGTGTTCGGTGCCTATTCGGGGACAGTGCAGGAGGCAGTGTTATTTTCACTTTGAGATTCGTGCAAAATTATTTAAACGGTTAAGATTTTCTGTAAAGTCAAGCAAATTTTGAGATATCTCAGAGGAAATGAATTCCTGGAAACAGAGGGAAGTGGAGGGGCTAAGGTTAGGTGGTGCGTTACAGCCTAACTGCATATGGTCTCTCTGCTCGGACACGTATCCTCTGCGTTAACTCAAAAAGGAATCTTTCAAGTTAATGCATCTCAACCGTCTGATTTTAACACAGGGCATTTTAATATTAGTGCAATCTAGTTTGCACGGAATATTAAAGCAAATCGCATTGTCTAGATTCATTAACTAAAAAAAATCTCTTTTAAGTTAATGCAGAGATACGAATACCTCTCTGCTCTCATGTGCCGCCTGAGTGCGTATCATTGATGCGCGTGATATTGAATGCGTACGCCGGGCCTACATAACCCCTTTGTATAGTCCTCTGAGTCACTGACATTGTTAGCCCAACTTTCCGCTTTGGTCTCTCCTTTATTTATAAAAGAAAATTTTGAAAATTATAAACTTTTAATATAAATAGAAAAAAAATAAAGCTGTGACATCTTATGACATTAGAACCACCCTCATAAGTCATAATGCATTATTGAATGAAGTGGAACTAGAGAAATAGATAACTCATCTCTTAAAAGCATTGGTTTTTATAATAATAAATGAAGGAAAGTTGAATAAAAAGGATGAATAAATGGTGCATTACTTAATTTAATCAATATGTAAAGATTCTTTTAACTTTATGCTACCTTCACTAACCTTAATATACTTATGTTTAGTGCATTAATGCTCGGATGAAATCTTGTATTTAAATATTTTAACAAAACATGTACAATAGATTTGATTTGTATGAAAAACAGCTTCACCGATTGGTGGACAAAAAATAATCCTATTTTAAAAAAATATTTAAATTTGATGCTATTTTAAAAAAATAATCCTCATACTTTCTTATATTCTCTTTAATTATTCATTAAGAAAAAACATATGTTTGTGTATTTTATAGAAATTTGGTCAATCATATTAATATTTATTATCCATTTTTTATGTAGAAATTTGGTCAATCATGTTAATTTTGTCTAGTTTTTAAAAAATCTGTTTATTAAGAAATAAATATAATTTTTTTTAGTTACTAGTTACTAGAATGAATGGAAAGATTTTTGGCACATTCATTCTCTACATAAGTTGGAAAGAAGTAAAACAAATATTTCTTTTTCACTATGAAAAAAATGATATAGCAAGTTATAGTGTACTTGTTAAAATACAATCACAAAATATGAAAAAACAATTTAATGGACACTGACATTTAGCCTAACTAAGGTCTCCGGACACTGACCTTAGAGTCCAAATATAAATTATATAAGATGGCCCCAAAAGTCCCAATTCATGACAAGTTGACATTTGACAACAACTGCTAGCTGCAAGCTGCTCAAGGCAGATCTCACATATAGTTTATCTTTAGAGTATAATTTGGGAGTTTCTAAGTTTATCAAGTCTCATTCTCACTGTCTACTCTAGTTTATAAATTTTTTAATTTTAACTATTTTATTTTATACTAAATTAATTCGAAACTTTAAAATTTATACATGTAAACACGTCACTCGTAAGGTATGTAAGGACTTCAACGGTTCGGAATCGTAATGAACTAGGGTGTTCTTAAAGTTCACCAGGCCTCATTTTGAACTCAACTCTAAAACCTATCAGATTGATTTCAAACAACGAAACCAAGCTGTTGAAGCCCTTATACCTTACGAGTGATGCGTCGACATGCAAAAAATTTATAAACTGAGTCAAGTGGTCAAAAATTATTCAAAAAATAAATGCATTAAATTTAATTTATAAACCTTCTACTTTTGACTACTTAACTCTATATATAATGAGTTTGAAATTTTAAATTTTTGCACGTAGATGCATTACTCATAAGATAGAAAGGTTTCAATGGTTTGGATTCATCATTTGAAGTCAATCCGGTAGATTTTAGAGTTGAGTTCACAAAGAGACTTGATGAATTTAAGAGTAGTTCTACTCTATAAACACATCACTCGTGAATTAGATTGATTTCAGACGAATAGATCTGTTATTTGAAACTAATAAGATAAATTTTGATATTAAACTCAGTAAAAGTCAATCAGATAACTTATGAAAAACATCATAATAGTAGAAAGATAAAAGAAGAAAATTTCCTTGAAATTCACTTTACAGAAAGGCAGATGGGTAACAACCAAAACCTTTAATTGTGAGCAACCCAGGTCAAAGTTGAAGGCGTGATAATTAGTGCTTAGGGCACTGATTGCCAGATGCCAGGAGAGTAGATTCAAAGCATTCACTAATTAAATTAAATTTACTTTGTACTGTAACACCCAACAGGGACATGTATTAGGTAAAGTCTGATGCAAGGAATAAACTCTGCTTCCCATCAGAGTAAATGCAGAGATTTAATTAAATATAATTATGATTAATTCATGGCGTTGTCTTTGTCAAAATTGTTACAATTAATTGAATAAATGAAGTAAATGCAGAGATTTAATTAAATATAATTATGATTAATTCATGGCGTTGTCTTTGTCAAAATTGTTACAATTAATTGAATAAATGAACTCTCAAATATTCAAGGTAAAATTACTCTTCCTAAATTTTGACATTACAATACCTTTTCCACTTAGACATAGCTGATTTATTAGTGACTTTAATCAGAATTATATCTATTAAATCTACGTTTAGCTATATAGAGAGAGAGAGGTTGGCTAATATCAAATTGATTGTTCCTGAGGTCCCGTGCAACTAAGTCGTTTTTCAATTTTTAAATTAAGTCCAAAATGTCGATCTAAACAGTTAGATGTGATCTCAATATTAAAATCTACTTGGAGACAAAATTTTATATTTTTTGGACTTTTTTTTACTATTTATTAAGACAATTTGAAAAATCAATGATCCAATGGTCCAAACTGGTTTTACTGTTTGGTTAAGCCACCGTTAAATCAGCGATTTTCAAAGTAGCTTAATGAATAGTAAAAAAATTCCAAAAAAATGTAAAATTTGGTCTCAAAACAAATTTTAACATGGATATCACATTTAACGTTTGGATCGACTTTTTAGACTTTGAAAATTGAAAAATAACTTAGTTGCACGGGACCTCAAGAAAAATTGATATGATATTAGCCGATCTTTCTATATATATCCCATTATTAATTTAACTCTGATGACTGAATTGCATACAGTATCTGTTTGTGTCTTAATTTGTGATGAACATTGTATATCCCATTATTTAATTTATTTTTTGTTTGATGGGGGTAATATAGAATATTACATTCACTTTTTTTTTAATAAAAGTTGATAAGCAAGATGCAGAATTCTAGAAAATGTTCACAGGTTTCAAGGGAAAAAAAGTTGGAGTTTATAGTGTTTATGCAGAGAATAGCAACAATTATCTCTGTTTTCAATAAAAATATATAAAATTATGTTTGAATATAAGTATTTATAAATTTAAATATAAGTACTCAAATTATTATGTATATTCCTTGAGATTACTAATCTTGATTCATTGGTTCAAACACTATTTGTTTAATAAATAGTTAAAGGGTTGTTTTGACTTTTGATGGCACGAGTTTTGATAAATACAAATATAAATATAAATAAAGTATGAGGAAATAGGGATATGAATTTCTCTGAAGGTGGACAAAATTAAACTCTTCAATTTGAATTTCAATTTTTAAAGTGGTAAACCGCCCAACTTTGAGTCAATACAAATATATGCCACCTCTCTGACTGTCTGTCTTATATGATTCTCTGGTCAAATACTTATCTTGAGTTAGGCTACATACCCAACCCTAAATAAATTAATACCAATTTTATTTCCCATTATATGGAGACTAGGATGAAAAAAAAAAAAAAAAAAAGCTTGTAGTTCGTGGTTCGATCGTAAGTCGACTCATTTGCAAAATAATTCGTTCGTTATTGGATCAAGTTGTTAATGAATCAACTTGTCACTAGCTCGGTTCAGAATTAACAAGTTCAAGCTGGAATATAGCTTGTCGGCTAGATATCAATTTGTGAATTTGTATGAATTTATGTACATTTTATACTGTCCATCTTGGATCAACTCAGTCTAGCTCAGTCTAGCTCAATCCAAAAAGTTGGTAAATTTTATTTTCTTCTTAAAACAACATCTAGTTAGATCCAACGAGCTAGCTCATCAGTTCGCGAGCTAGCTTATAACGATTTCAAGCTGAGATTTCTGCTCGAACTTCTAAAATTGACTCGCTCGTAACTTAGACAAGTTAGCTCGTGATGAGTTCAAAATAAATTCAGCTTCTTGCCACCTCTAATTAATGGAGAAACAAATCTACTGCGATTCTTTAAATCCAAAAAAATCACAGCAGATTTATTTCATGGAGAAACAAATCTACTGCGATTCTTTAAATCCAAAAAAATCACAGCAGATTTATTTCTTGCAGCCTCTAATGGAGAAACAAATCTGCTGCGATTCTTTATATCCAAAAAATCGCAGCAGATTTATTTCTTGCGACCTCTAATGGGGAAACAAATCTGTTGCGATTCTGGATATCAAAAAAATCGCAGCAGATTTATTTCCCCTCTAACGGAGACTATGATTGGATCACTTTCACTCCACCATCATACTTTTTTACAACTACGATATCACATCAATTCAAATCACACTAATTAAAAAATCCTTCCTAAATAAATAACTAAAGCATATTACGTACTAATATGCATGACGCGTTAGACTCAAGTCAAACCTATATATTTGTATAGCGCATCAAGTTGTGTCATTGTGACAACTATCAGATATTTAAGCATATTGTATTTTGCAAAAAACATTTACTATAATTATAATGACCGGACAAATACTATCTTAATTAACTTTGATTTAATTAATCTGGTTCTAGTGAATATTTAAGATAATTATTTAATTGTCCAAAAATAAATACTCCAATATCAAAAGATAAATACTTCAATTTTTTAAGAATAAATTCAAATTGCTACAATGTCTAATAGAAAATTACTTTAATATTAAAGTATAAATACTTCAATGTTTAAGGATAAATAATTCAAGTTTTAAGGATTAATGCTTATTATGTCTAAGGTAAATACTCTAATCCAATGGATACATAAGGTAATGTATAAGAATAAATACTTCAATATCAAATAATAAATACTCCAATATCAAAAGATAAATACTTCAAGAAACCTCATAGTTTTTGAATTTTAGTGCGGGGATGGTGATGCGGGGATAACTATCAGGATCCTAAAATCTAATAATGATCAATTCAATGCTCATAAAATCCAGTTTGGCTAAAAATTAAGAAATATTCACTGCTATAAAAAAAAAATGGATAACGATCTGCCTAATCACTTGACAGCCATAAGATTTTGATCAGATGATCTTAGATAGAGGAGATGAGAATTTGCTGTAATCTTCCTGAGTTGGTAGCATGATACCAACATTTTCGAATAATATTTTGTTGCAGCTCCGGACTTAAATAGACCAATTAAATGAATTTTTACAAAAAAAAAAAAAAAAAAAAATCTTGATATTTCTACTTCAAAAGAATTCAGGTTGATATATGTATTATTCATGAAATTTATTGTTTTTTTGTTTGTTTTTTAAAGTACCAATATTTGATATATTAATTATTCGTATTATAGAAAACCAAAATATAATCAAATTACATCAGCAGATGTCAGTGCAAAACAAAAATAAAATTTGGGTAGCAGGAGTGAGCTGAGCCCAAAGCGACAAATAGTTGTTGAAATCGTCATGTGTTAGTTTGAGATTTGAGATTGAATAATTTTGAATTGGTTCATCTGATTGGGCATTGTGAAAGAATAAATAATAATTAGACAGGTAGAGATGGAAGGAAAGCATGTGCTTGGTCTTGGTTATTGCAATAAATTATGAGCATCTTTAAAAGGTATGATCGAAAACAAACAACAAACAACAATTAAATAGAATAAAAAGAAATAAAAATTCAGTAAAACAAAAACAAATAAATATAATAATAGCAGGATTAAAATGTCTTTGTGTTTTTAATGTTTCATCGTGCTCATATTATTTATCTCTATTTTTAAAATTCAAACAGTCGATCCGAACTGTTCAACATAATATCTATATTAAAATAAAATGTGCTTGGAGGACCAAATGTTATATATATATATATATATATATATATATATATATATATATATATATATATATATATATATATATATATATATATATATATATTTTACAAAAATTACTACATTTTTAGATACGTAAAAAATCACTCTTGACGGACCATTCAAAAATAATAAATTTATATCTATCTAAAAATATAGTAAAGAAATTTCAAAAAATATAAAATGTTGTATGCAAACACATTTTAATATGGAGATCGTGTTGAGCGGTTCGAATTGATTATTTAGACTTTAAAAACGGAGATAAAGAATATGACACGCGCAATGAGGTATTTGAACCCTCATAAAATAAACATAATATTTAATTGAAATTTTGTGATTAGTTGGACATTTTTTGTAGAATAAATTCATCCTTAGAAACTTCATAAATATATCAAAATTTCTTTAAATTTATAGATAGTTATAAGATTCTCATTTCTTGAGTGAGTTTCAGTTTGTAAGAGATGGAAGGCAAGAAGAATTTTCTTTTTTATAGTGCAAAAGAAGAAGAGCGTGGAAGCAAGAAAGGCAAGAAAGTGTTGCATGTCATTTTATTCGGTTCCCTATGATTCTTGTAAAAAAATTAGTTTTCATCAAAAATTAGTGAAAGTTTGGAGAGAAATTAAATTATTTATTGGTGTGTTATTAGAAAAATAAAAATGTTTTGAACTTGAATTATTAATCTCAATTTAAAAATCACTTCTAGTAAATAAATAAATCATTGATCTTGATTCAAATTGTAAAATACTCTATCTATTTTTGAAAAAATATATATATATATATATACATTTTCACATGAGCTTATAAAAAATTATATTTTTTTAGAAAAGTTTGTCATAAAAAATTGAACATGCATACTTTGTAAATTTAAATGTAATTTTTATTTGCATTTAATATGTTATAAAATTGTATTTAATTTTGAATGCCACATGAGATTATTTTCTGATAATAATAAACTTTTACACTGGAGATAAACCATTATATTATATAATATATGTTGACTGTTCATCAGACTGTTTTGTGTCGTAATGTTTTAACAACTAATCAATCAAATAATATTTTAGTCAAACAAACAAACAACAATTATCCTGACACTGTTCTAAGCTGTAACCACTTCTTTATGGTTAGCTCCAAATGTTTGCCATTTTTTAACACATCATAGAAAATAAATTTGCTGCAACTCTGAAACCAGTAAACAATCATTCTGAAATCCAATCTGAATTCAGCCATCGAATTTTTTTTCGAAAACGCATCTCAAAAATGCTGGTTTTTTCTTGCACGCATTTCGAAACAGTTCGATGGTTTGATTTATATTGCAGAAATTTCAGAATTACTATTTATTTGTCTCGGATTTCAGCAGATTCGAATCCCAGATCATAAACATTGCATAGTAGGGAGTAGGGACCCCAAATTTGTGCATAAATAATGAATGTGGATCCAAATCTGCTGCGATTCTTTACCTATCAACTGTTGAATTGTTTCGAGATTCGTGTACAAAAAAATCAGATGTTTTGAGATACGTACAAAAAAATTATTAGATGGTTAGATTTAAAAACACAGAAATTTTATGATTACTGTTCATAATATTTGGATCACAATAGATCCAATTTCAATGAATGTTGGTTGTTGAAGGTGTAGCCTGTAGACTGTAGGAGTGGATTTGTGGGGTCTTAATTTGACTAAAGCAAAGTGTGAAAGTGGAAAAATGCAGTGTCGGTGATGGGCATGTACTGTACTGTGCATGCCTATTTCTTTTTTTTGTTAGTTGAATGGATGATTGGGGCTTGGATACTCCCTTTCTCACAAGTTATAGATGATAATAATTATTATTATTTTGTAAAACATGAAGGGGTCCATGGCATTCTGCTGGAATGATGAGTTCAGATCCAGTGAAGTAACTCAAAAATTAGGTTTTAAATCAGGACCGTCTAATTTGAATATGAGATAATTTATCTTGATTGGAGCGCACATATCTCAAGAACAAATTCCGAATCGGACGGTTTCGATCCAAAACCCAAAAATTGGATTATTTTAGGGGATCTGGACCCATGTGTAGTGCGCTTCTCTGACTTATAAAAGACTATGATTCTTAAACAAATAGCAAAGTCCATTATTATAATTATGTTCTTGTCTCGTTTCATAATTTTGCCCATTGTTTGTTTCAATTGTTATTATGTGCACGGCTAACATCATTTTTAATAATGTCATGAGTGTGTAAGTTTCTATTAATATTTGTACCAAACAATACATAATATTAAGTGCTTATTAATTCTTATTGATGTCATTCTTTGTTAGTGTTTACTATATTTGTTCTTGTTTAATTTCCTTCTTTTATTTTTTTACTTATTAAAGGATGGCGATGATGAAACCATTACAGTAAAATAATTATGGAAGAAGCAACTTGTAGGTAGGGGTGTTCATTGGGTCCGGTTTAATCGGTTTTGAACTGAACCGAATTAGATCGATTCAAACGGTTCGATTTTTCGGTTTAATGGTTCGGTTCGGTTTGTTTTTTTTAAACCAAATTATAACTTCGGTTCGGTTCGGTTTGTTTTTTTTAAACCAAATTATAACTTCGGTTCGGTTCGGTTTGTTTTTTTTAAACCAAATTATAACTTCGGTTCGGTTCGGTTCGGTTCGGTTTGGTTTGGAAATTTGTAAATCCGAAATAACTGAACCGATTGAACTTTTATATATTATGAATTTGGTCCGGACCGCTCCGGTTTATTTCTTAATCAATTGCTTTACATACTTCTATTTATTTCTTAATACCCGGTTTATTTCTTAATATACTTCGATTTATTACAAAATAATTGCTTTAAATAAAAAATTAATATATTTCGGTTTGAACCGAACAAACCGAAATAAAACTTTGGTTCCGTTTGGTTCGATTGCAATGCTAAATCGGTTCGGTTCGGTTCTATTTTTAAAACCGAAACCGATGAACACTCCTAATTGTAGGAACCTTTAGCCACAGAAGATCAGGCAATGTAGTATTGAAAAGGACTTGTGAATTGAAATGAAACCTGATCATAATAACCGTCTGAGCTTTGATTGATTCGCTAAACAAAACATTTGTCTCAAGGCTTATGGACACTACTTCCTGTCCTATTTGACGGGACCAATTCGCTTTCCTTTCACACATTTGCAACCTTTAATATTCATCATCTATCTGATATAATTTATAACTCAAAGATAATTATTGATTCAAAACTAATGTGCTTATGTATAAAGTATAATATCATAACTGTCTGGAGTAGGTGAAATTTGTTTTAGCCATTCTAAGATGCTATCCAATTATTTGCATTTATCAGTATCTTATTGGCTTGTACAGTACAGCCACTTTGGAATTTATATACAGATGAGTACAAATGTGAATAATTTATTTATAATATAATAATTATTATTATAATAATAACCTAAATACAAATGTGAATACTTAATTTATAATATAAGATTTCAAAATCTATGGGCTTGTGAGTTAGCATAATATGTTACATCAATTATTCAATTTTAACGCAAGATGATAAACTTTTTCCCAGAAAAATAAACAGAAGCAAAAAATAGTGAACACTCTACTGCTTGACACTATATTACTGTTAAATATGTCCCCAGTTTGCTTGATCCTTCTGTAAACATTATAAACTGGGACGTTATATTAACAATAAACTTATTTAACAACCATAAAAACCGACACAAATAATTAAAGTTGAAGACATTATCGATGTGGTTTAAATAAGTTTTGCATTAAGTTCAATGTAGCTTTAAATAGATTGATACGCTGTCAAGCAAATTTAAAACTATATAGTTTTTTTTAATTTACAACAATCAACCAGTAGCCAAATAGCTCTATTAACCAAATAACAATAAATCAATATGTATAAATGGCATAAGACATCTACAAAAATCCCTTTTTGTTTAATTTCAAGAGATTCCGGTGTTAGTTGCCAATCTAAATTCAACGTCAAATGTCAACCCCCCTTCGCTATTGAAACAATCCTTAGTGCAAAAGGTCTAAAACAATGCGTTTCAATACCAACACCGTGCAAATATTAATTAATGCTCAGGAACATTATTCTCAGATATTTGACATACACTCCCATTGATTATATTTGTTGCAATTTGATTTAACTGCTTAAATAATATAAAACACTTTCTAAATAGCAACTTGAAAGTAGAAAACAATATTAGATAGAAAGAACCAAAGATTATCATACTTGACCTCTGGGTAGCCAAAACATTCACAAAAAAAAAACAGGCCACACAGGGTTTCATAACGAAATTTTGTACAAACCAAACCCCAATACAACTGACACACTTAAATCGCCTATATATTCTATACGCCTCAACAAACATTTTTCTATTGTTTTATCGAGGAAACAACCCCTGAAAATAAAATGCACACCATGCATTTTTTTAAGGAAAATCAAAAGGAAAACACACCTCACATTCAACAATAAAAGAAAATTGAATCTGAAGTAACATAGGATGAATCAAGCTTTTAGACAACAGCCAAGACCTCCACCAGAGAATCTACCTGCAATGTCTAAATACAAAACTCGGAAATAGCAACATATTTCCAGAGTATTGTAGTAACTACATAAGAAAAATAGTGCAAAAATCAATACCCCATTATATTCGCTTTATTCAGATGAAACATCTATCACGCATGGAGAATTCTCCTACAACAAAGAATAATTAAACAATTATAAATTAGTATATCACGCTCAACATTCACTTTTGCTTCAACAAGATGTATAACAAGATGTTTCCAGCAACATTGTATTGCATCTATAATTAAAAGAGTGTGTACAAGATAGGCACTCATTTCTGTCAGATTTGTAATGACATACCCACAACTGTAACATCTATAATATATTCATATGAAATTGGATGATTGGAAAATAAATATCTAATTAAAAATACAAGCATCCTTTTTCTACCAATATCCACATAGTTTTCAAATCACATTTTATCTTTTCAAAATAATTTTGCATTTAACTAGATTTCTACCAATGTTGAGGCAACTGCACACCACTGCTACATAATTCTCAAATTCATTTTATCATTTGAAGAATTTTACTAACAGTAAAAATGGTATTGTACAATATCCAAGCATTCTCTTTACATATAATGTCCTATTAGCATTTATTACCCACCTTTCTACTAAAGATTCTAAAATTTTACAAAGTTTACCCTTCAGTACAAATCACACTTGTTTTCATAACTTCAAATGTTTTTTCTGTTTTGAAAGTTGCTCTCTTTCTGTCACTGCAACTCATAAGCCTTAACATATATATATTTGGTCCTTTGCCTCTGTTGATACCATTTTAAACATGTTATGGGATATTTGAGATACCCAACTTGACGATTAAAAACAAAAACTATCAGTTTTATAATGGATATCAAGAAAAATTGGCAAAAGAAGAATTAGCATACCATATTCTCTTTCTGTTCCTCATTCTCCAGCTTTGATGTAATATCAACAGTTGTTGCTGAAATAAATTAGAAATTAGCCCTTAAAGAAAGGTTTATTTAAGAAATTAGCTGGCATAGAATGCCAAATGAGAAGCAAAAGCAACAACTATACAAACACTGGAGTGAAGCTAGTACATACTATAGGTTCACCAAGATTGCTGGTGAGCTTAGCTCTAAACTCTATTGGATCAGCTTCAAACAAATCCAAACCATTGAAACATATACTTAAAAGATTGTTGTGTTTACTCAATTTGTTAGTTTTTAATTTTATTTAGTGTAAAATCAAGTGGTCAAAACATGAAGAAAAACGAATGCATTAAAAGAACTTATAAACCAACACTTTTTAACCCCTTGACTCTACACTAAATGGATTTGAAAATTTGAAAATTTGCAAAACAAATGTATCTCAGAAGAAGATCAGTTTCAACAGTTTAGCATTGCCGCTTGAAAACCAATTCAATAGATTGTAGAAGATTGCCAACCACCATGATAAGCTTCAGTACATACTGCCAACACTACCTATCCCATGACTTCATAAATATTCAGTTTATTGGGCAAGAGGAAGTTACAGTATCCAACAAGTATATACTTAAAAACTGGAGCAAGTTTTTTCCAGTAAAAAGCAGAAAAACTTACCAGATCCTTCAGATGGGTTGTTTTCCAAGCTGGTTTGATTTTCCTTTTCACAATCCTCTTGTTTCTCCTTCTTCACCTTTTTAAGGTTTTCCTTCGCAGTAGCTATCTTAATTGGGTTCTTGTTAGTAGAAACCCTAACCCTGGAACCTGCATTAGACGCCTTTGGACCAACCTCTGTGTTCAGAGATCTTGGCTTCAGGTTCCCATGCCCATTAGAGGCACTTATAGCAGGTGTATTTTTGGAACCCTTCTCTGAGTTGGTGCTGGATTTGGGTGACTCAGACTTTCTGTGGACATAGACTTTGAACTGTTCAGGGTCCTCTGTGATGCCATATATGTTGAGAATGTCATTCAGACTATCATTCAGCTCAGACGAGAGGTTATGCTGAACTATATATGACTTGAGCTCCTCTCTCATTCGATCTAATGGCTAACAAGTAAAAAAGAGTTGATCAATTAGGAGGGTCACAGTGACAATTCCGGCACCATAGTAAAAAAAGAGTGACATATCTTACTAAAATCCATAGAGTGATTGCTATTAGGGAGGGTTAGCAAGAAATTTACAATAGGGGTAGCCGAAATTTGGCAAGAAACAGAAACTTAGTCAAGATATATATAAGAACAAAAGGAAATTGAAACTTCAGCAAGACAAGTTTAAAAAGTAGCACATTTGTTGCTTCAATTAGGCAAATCCTTGTTGAATTGTGGGGGCCAAACAAAGATTACTTTTTTATATGGACAAAGAATGTACCATGAAAAGTGCAACTTCTTTGCTTTGTAGGAATACTGACAAAGTACTGATCAGGTTCTGCACTGTAATAGTACATACAAGCTGCAGCCAGACATTTATTTTGACAAAATTCGATAGTTCCGTAATTTATATTCCAGATCAATTAACAAGAATACAGCTCAAACATTTTTCACCACAACGGTCGGGCGCAGTAAATTTGCAGATAGTACAGTATGCTAGGTGGCATAATAAAAACAAGCCTATGTAATTCTGTTCTCAATATCTATATATTAAAGTTTGCAAATGAGACAAAACTTTAAATACCTCACATCCCGCCTCAAGTGCGAGCTTGAAGAACCCAAGAGAGACTGAGTGCTTGGAGGCAGCCTCAGCCAGCTTGATCTGAGTCATCCAATATGACACTGAGGAAATCATGCTGAATCGACGCCTAGCAATAGTAGAGCCTGACACACTAGACACAGGTGTCACGTTTTTCGGTAGGCCAGATCTAGCTGAGATTGGGGTGGTGGTGGTGGGCTTGTTGGTGGTCCGAGGAGTCGAGACAGGTTTGGTTGGGATGGAGAGCCTTCTAGGAGGCTTTGTGGAGGATGCTTTGTTCTTTCCAGAAAGTTCTAGAACACTGACACTCTTGGTGATATCAGTAATTGGTTTCACAGACCTAAACATAACAAGTTGAAGTTAGAAACTATAATTTCTAACATTGAGTGATTGTTTTGGTGGTTCAAATCAATATATTATGTTGATTTGAGTGTACTCAATAGAGATGTTAGTTAGAACATCAACTTATACTCAGTAATTGTTGCATGCCAGACCCATATGGTACCTCATTCAAATTCAATTTGGTATTCTTTTTGTTCAATTGTTTTGTACAAATTGTGAATGTTGAGTTTCTAAAATGAAATTCAAACCCCTACAACTAGATCTTTTAAAAGGATGATTGCTTTGTATATTCAGCAGGTTCACGTCCACTGGAAAGGTCATTCTTCAATCTTGACAATCAGATCTTGATTGGATTCTCAAGATTGGAGCAGCAACCTCTTCACTGCCTGCATGAACTGGAGCTAAGCAACCAATTATAAACTTCAAAAGACTTGTACAGATTCGGATCTTCCTAATTTCTGTACTGTAGAAACTTCATTAAGGATCACGAAATTAGGAAGCTCCGAATCTGCAAACTTCAAAAGGCTTCTCCGGTACGGAAATAAACCCTATAAACCCTAATAAAACATAGAAGAGTAAATAAAATCAAGGAATAAGTCAAAATAAAACCTCTTTGGGGCAGATAGATCATTAACCTCCTTTGATTTCGTAGCTGAGCGAAGGGGATACCTCAATTTCGAAGATCGCGCTGCAGAACCTAAATCACATTACAAACAAATTAACAAAAATTGCGCAATCAAAAGAAGAATCTCAAAAGAAAAGAGGAAATCTATCAAACCTCTTGGAGCGATCGATTCAGTCTGGGCCTCCATCTATGCCGTGCCCTCGTGATCGAAGAATCCTCAAGAGGAATGGAAATGAACTGAAAAATGGGGGTTTTGGTTTTGATTTTGGAGCGGTTGCTGTTGCGGTTAGTTTGATGGGTTGGATTGGATATAAATGGAAGTGGCCAGATGCGTATATGGGCTCCACCAGCGCCGTTTCGAATTGGGATTTGAGCGGGAATATTTTCGAAATTTGGATTGCTACCTGTAACCTATTACCTATGTATGTATCTCCAAATTTCTTTTTACTCTTCTCGTTTCCTACCCGATTTCTTCTTTTGCTTTTATTGTTCTAGGGTCGGGCGGTCCAATTCATATCGAGTGAAGTAACTCAAAAGTTTGGTTTTAGATCGGAACCGTCCGATTCGAATCCGAATCATCCATCCGTAATTGAGCGCACGAATTCCGAGACGCTAATTCGGATTTCGAGATGATCATGAGCCACGGATTCAAATCAGACGGTTCCGATCTAAAACCCAAAAATTGGGTTACTTTAGGGGATCCGGACCCAGCCGGGAGGTCGTGGTCGTGGATACTGACAGGTGACAGCAGTACAGCACCCATTTAATGGTAAGTAAAAGAAAAGAAATTCAAAAGGGTTTTTGTTTGAACGGATTTCTCCCTCGTAATTGTTTTCGGTAAATCCTCTGTACTTAACCGTGTAAAAACACCACAGGAAGTCTAAGAGGAAGGCACTAATTCAAAAAAGAATTTTTTAGTTAATACATTTCGGTTGTCCAATTTGTTTTGAGTTCAATACAAACTAAATCAGCACTAATATTAAAGACAAACAATCAAATTGATTCCGTTTAAAATCAAACAACTGAAATGCATTAACTCAAAAAATTCTCTTTTTAGTTAATGCGGAGAATACGTATTCGAAAGGGAAGAAGAGGAAGGTAACGCTAATGATGGTTCTCCTTCATTCAAAATCGAGGCTGAACAACTTCATGAAAATTTAACACGTAGCTCACCTTCGCTCACATCCAAATATTGTTTTTTCTCCTCTGCTTCCTCTCTGATTTCATTTTTTCTCCTCTGCTCCCTCTCCGATTTTCTTCTTCTGGAGCAAGTGAACTCACCTGGTTAGATTCGATCTGACAAGTTCTCACCTTCACATAAAACCCAATAGCACACCCTGAGACATATATAGTAATAGGAAGTAAAGGAAAGGAAATTATAATTTCTATCCATAACTGTGTTTTTGTTTCGAATATATTTTTCAAAAAATATTTATTAACTGAAGTTCTACGGAGAGATCATTTTTTTATCACACTTAAAAAAATTAATGTATTCAGTGTTAATTTGCTTACTTTAATTTATATTACAAAAGCATATTAATTTTGAAGTGTATTTATATTTTTCAAATTATACTTCTCTCGTTATTTATATGTGTCGGGTCCTTGGTATATAACATATTATTTTTTCGTACATAAACATATTTATTCTATTATAATAAACATAACAAGAAATTTATATTAGAAACACAGCAGAATATCTTTATTGCATGTGTAATATGACTTTTAGGTTCAAATTTTAATTTTTGAGATTCAAATAATTAATCCGGACGCCTAATGTGATAAATTCATCTCTTGTGGTGAGCAAAATTTTCTATTTTTTTGTTGCACAGGACTTTTCAAATAAGTGATTCTATTAATTCCGACATCTATTTTTTTTAATTGGTAAAAACATCAGTACAAATTATACCAATCGTAAAAATATCAAAGTTTGGAACGGTATGATTATCACTGATTCTAACTCAGATTTTTAATTTATTTTTATATTTCCGCGGGTTAGTATGAAAAATCTAGTTTAGAACGGTATAGTTATCACTGGTTCAAACAATCTGAATATTTTAATCAAAATCACATATGGTCATATGAAACATGATTTCCATTCAAATTCAAAAATACTTGAAGGTTTAGATCGGTGAGAGAATTACAGATGTAAATTCCAACTTTTTTATTCATGTGCCAACTCGTGTTGTTGCGGAAAAATTAAAAAATAAAATAAAAAGAAGTTAGAATTGGTGATTGTATTCCCGATTTAAACTTGAGATTTTTAAAATAAATAGAATTCGTACCAATTTTTCTACCAATCAAAAACTCTGCAAGTTCTACAAAACACATCTAACTCTGAAATAACTTGCATTTATACCCAGAAAGCAACCAAAAGGATGATCAAGGGAATCTACATGTTCTACAATTCTACAATACTCTGCTCCGAAATTTTTATTTATGACATATTAAAAAAAGAAAACCAATTAACCACTTTTACTAGAGAATTAAAAATCCACCACATCCGCCAATTGGTGGACCCAACGCGGACTCTATTTGAACAGATCTCATATCATACGTCAGTATTGAAAGCATATGCAAATTTATAGTAAAAACTATAGTTTTTTCACACACAATATTAACCTGATAACTTAATTACGAGTGTTAGTTAAGTCACAAAAAAATATCTCCATAAGCACTATACATGTCGAATCACAAATATTTTGTTTGATGCATGTGTTGGAAAAAAAACATTTAAGAGTACTAAAAAGCACAAATAATCATGTGTTGGAAAAAAAATATTTACGACCCATCAGAAAGATAGCACCTTTGTACATCATTTTTAACAATTAACTGTATAAAAGAGGCTATCTTCTTCCATGGCTAGAAGACGCTGCTCAAAAGATGCTGAACGAAGTTCACGAAGGAATATGTGGCAGTTATCAGGGAGCTAACACGTTTGCCAAATGTATTTTGCGAGCCGGATTTTACTAGCCAACGATGCAGCATGATGTTGTTGACCTTGTTAAAAAATGCGAAAAATGTCAATTCCACAGTAAGTTGAGTAAAATTCCGCCTTATAATCAAGTATCGATATCTGGAGCTTGGCCCTTTGATTTATGGGGCATCGATATTGTCGGTTCCTTCCCAAAAGCTGTTAACTAATGCTGCTGAATCATAGTGGTAGTGGAATACTTCACAAAATGGGTCGAAGCGGAACCACTGGCAAAATATTATTTGAACGCATCCCATGTCATACATCAGTGCTGAAAGCTTATGCAAATTTATAGTAAAAATATAAACACACACAAGATTAACATGATTAAGTCACAAAAAAAAAATATCCATAAACATTTTACATGGCAAATCACAAAATATTTTGCTTGATACATGTGTTGGATTAAAATATTTTAGAGTACTGGGAAGCACAAATAATTAGTTGAGAATCAATTAATGCTTAGTTAGATTCATTATTGGCCCAATCCACTTTAAATTTATTATTTAACCTCGTTATTGTAACTATAAAAAAAAACTTATTATTCTGCTTCTCCAAACTAGAACAAAATTCCTACATAATGATTAAATAAAGAATTATTTGAAAGGGGTGTTAGTGTTACCTAATTGTTGAAGCTCATTATAAACTCATACTTTAGTTTCATCCAATATTTCATTCAAATAAATTTAATTATATGCAAAATATTATTTGAACACATCCCGTGTCATACATTAATGCTGAAACCTTATGCAAATTTATAGTAAAAACTATAATTTTTTTCACACACAATATTAACCTGATAACTTAATTACGAGTGTTAGTTAAGTCACAAAAAAATGTCTCCATAAGCACTATACATGTCAAATCACAAATATTTTGCTTGCATGTGTTGGAACAAAACATTTAGAGTACTGAGAAGCACAAATAATTAGTTGAGAATCGATTAATGCTTAGTTAGATCCATTATTGGCCCAATACACAAGTTCTTCGGCCTCATTAAGGCCCAAAAATAAAAATGGACATCAATATTAAAATTTTATAAAATTTTTTTTTTAATAAAAATTAGGGTTAATTTCCAATTTTAAAATCAATAATTCCTCGGTCATGTTTCAAACCTACAAACTTTCACGTGGCACTGCGATATAATTATTAAAACAATAACTTTTTTTTGTACTTCTTTGCATGAATTATCATGCGATTGTTCGTGTTATTTACTCTTTAGTATTTTCAAAATAAAAATTTAACCAAAATTCGCTGAATACAATAATTTACTTAATTTATATAAATTGTTTATCTTAAAACTTTATATTTTTTTCCTCTTCAATAGAATTTCTTTCCGGTGAGAGCCCCGGTGGTAATTAAATTGGCATAATAGGGTTACATTGAATTCAATTCATGCTTGTATTTATGGAGATAATAGTTGGAGGGGGCACTTGCTCTCTAGCTCAAAACAATTTAAACAATTTATGTTTTTTTTAAAAAATAATATATATATTTAATATTAAATAATTGTAAAGTTATGTCTCATTCTAATTTTTTTAAAAAAAATATATACTTCTATTTCTATTTTTTTAGAAAATTATAAACGTACACTTAATATTCAAAATAATTCAAAGTATGCCTCATTCTAAATTTTTTTCTCACTCTATTAAAAATCTGAGTGCTTTCCTCCATGCTTACGCAAACTTAGATATAATAACATATAATAGAGGGACACGTAGATTGTATTGGAGATATTAGTGGGTGTAAATTGTTGGAGTTAATTAACAATGTAGTATTGTTTAGAATTTATTATAATCAAACATATAAATAAGATCATGTCAAGATAATCCAATACACGAGTTCAAGACAAATTCTCTCTTTTATAAAATATTTTGACATAAAATCAACTAATCCTATGCTTTTTTTAAAGTTAGTGTCGATAATGAAATTTTGATTAAAAATGTGAGTTACTTACAAGAGTTTATTATGTCTATTGCCCAATCTACTATGATATAAGAATATCCAAGTTAGATATCAACACAGACTTTGTAAAGAAAATAAGGATAAAGGGAGCGAAAGGAAGAAAAAAAAAAAAAGTAAAGAAACATAAAAAAAACTAAGAAACTTCATTATCTCAAGCAAATTGACTCCAATAGAATGCAAAATGCACCCGCCACCTCCATCACCATTAAATGTTTACACATTCCATATCCAAGATAACACCTCCAAGTCATATCATGAATCAGAATGTTCACTGGCCCCTTCTTATTAGAAAAGAATATTCTATTTCTTTCTCGCCATAATGTCCAAGCACTCGCCGCCCTCTCAATTGAGGTGATTTGGGTGAATACGCTTAATTGACAGTGAATTTATTATAATTGACAATTTAACTAAATTGAAATGGTTTATTATAGAAAATGTTGGACAGACAAAAATCATCATCGTCTCTGTAATCATTTGTGTTGAATATGAAAGCGAACGTATACCTAAATATGTATTTTTTTAACGCGAGAACACTACCGATTTCATCTTTTAGAATAAGCAAGATTCTTTTTAGAAAGTCTTCTTTAATTATGTTGTTGAGTGTTTTAGTATAGGGTTTTTGCTATGACTTAATACTCGTTTTACTTTTAAATTTATAAACTTAAATACTCAAAGATTGGTCGATTGCAAGCGCACAACCTGTCAATGTAGCATGAAAGGTATCGATCCAAGGGATAAGGGGAGACTTTAATTTTAGCTCTAAAGAATAATTTCAGAATTTCGATTTTTTTCCAAGTTTGTTTTAAAGTTTAATTTCTAAAGTCCTAAAGTTGGCGGGTTCAATACCCAAGGAATTGAGAGTTTAAACAAAAACAAAAGAAGAGTAAAATGAAATTAGAGTTTTGACAAAGATTGGAGAATTCTAGGAGCTTTCGGTCTACAATCTCTTGTTTAATTTTATCTATTCGGTTTGTTTAAATTATGTTTGATTTAGATGGGGTTTCTAACCAAATATGTTAAAAATGGTCACTTGCGTGAATTAATAACGTGCCTAGATAATCACAACTTCACGGTAAAGTACACCGCCTTAATCATTTAGGATATAAAGCTCTTGTTAGTCTATCACCTCCTTAGATCTCGGTACTTAATGATTTAGCCAGTGAAGGCAACTCATACCAATCTCTAATTCGGTTCAAGATGTCCCGACTTAGGGTTTGACTCCAACCGTTAAATTTTATATCAAACTCTAACCTTATTTTCTATAGTTATGATTTAGATTTAAAGATAGTGTTTCTCTAACCTAAATCCTAATGGCTTTGTGACATAATTGATACTATTCTATATGATCCTAAGCTACTTTAGAGTCTAAAAGACCTAAAGCAGGATAACTACAATTCAAGCACAAATTATGAGAACCACAAAGAATAAATCACAGAAATTAACAATCAAATCAAACAATCATCATAAAAACAAAGAACCAAATAGAATAGAATTAAACAAGTTCATGCATTTCATGGAGATGCAAAATTTACAAGAGAAATTCATTACAAGTTGGCTAAAACAAAGAGAAATTAGAAGAGAAATGATTACAACCCTTACAACAATGGTGCTCTCTTGCCTCGCTCCATTGCTCTGAAAATTCTGCTCTTCTTCTCCAAATCTAAGCTCTAGATCTCACTTTTTGCTCTAAGTAGATGTGTAATATGGAATTGATAGATGGATTGATGATTAATGGAGCAGAATTTTTCTTCCTTTATAGCCTAGAATACACCCTAAAAACGTGAGGAGTAGTGTCTCACACGTTCTCTATAATTAGAACCACTAACATGGCCAACCGGGTATGATCTGGCCTTCCAAAAATAGCGAAACTGCATTTTTAGTCTAAATGCGGCCCGTACTGCGGTTAATGCGGGTCGCATTGGGGGTTAGTTTCTTTTTTTAACTTCCTGTGCCTTCGGAGTGCGGCCCGCACTGGGCTCAGTGCGTGTCGCATTATGTCTTTTCTGTTATTTCTTCTATTTTTGGATTTTTCTGAAATTTTGACTAAGTTCTCCGTGCGGCCCGCACTGGGTGTCAGTGCGGGTCGCATTCCCCTCAGTCTGGTATTTAGTTGAGCATAACTTGCAGTGCGGATCGCATTACCCTGAGTGCAGGTCGCATTCTTCCTTCTTGTTTAGTGCGGCCCGCATTGACCGCAGTGTGGGTCGCATTGAAATGTTTTCTTCAAAAAATCTTCTAAGTTCAGAGTGCGGGTCGCATTCCCCTCAGTTTGCTCCCTTTCCTGCGCAGAATCTCCAATTTTTGACTAAGTGTTGAGTGCGGCCCGCACTTACCACAGTGCGGGTCGCATTGAGTGTTTTTTCGCCGTTTTCTGTATTTTAAAGCAATGAAATGTAATATTTTGATTCGGGATGCAATATAGGTCTTTTATATACCAAAATACAAGATATTTAGAGTATTTTCATTGTGAAACCAAGATCGAACATATCTAAATGTATATATATTTCACGCTTATCATATTGTCTTTTTCAAAATTTCTCACACACTTGTCTAATAGAATAACAATAGCAAACTTAAAATTTCTTGTATTATATGGATCAAATCACAAATATAATGTTTTTTTTGGTCCATCATTAAATATAAAATTTGCATATTTCTTTTAGTAAAGTTGGTGATTATTTTTAATATTCACTAGAGATCTCCTCTTCGGATTTTGATCTTGCAACCTTAAAAATTGCATATTAAGTTCTATACTTCAAAGATCCAATCTATATGACACATCAATTAATACTTAATATATCATAAATCACAATTATCATTTTTAATTGAACATAAAGTTAATAATATACAATGCATAATAATTTTACATATAAGTGTAGTCTAGTATTGAATTAATTTGCTAACAATTAAAACACCATCGAATTAAAAATTTATACAAAGCTTCTACGATCAACAAATTAAGTTAAAATGATGATTTTGGGCCAAGTAATTAATTAGCCTAACAAACACCAGTACCCTATGGATACATTATTGCCACGTGGCAATTGGTGTAATTAATTGGTTTTAATTATTGCAACGACTAATAACAGTTCATGCAGTCATAATTTTTTTTACATATATTACTTTTCTAATAAAACTAGAATTAAGTTACTTTTTTTAATGAGAATTTAAAAATCTTTCAGATTTCTCTCTTTTTTAAATTTGATTAGGTTAATCTTAATAAAATATTACAATTTACTTAGTTCAGCATTAAATTTATTATTTAACCTCGCTCTTGTAACTAAAAAAAACTTATTATTCTACTTTCTCCAAACTAGAACAAAATTCCTATATAATGATTAAATAAATAATTATTTAAAAGGGGTGTTCCCAATAAAAAAAAAGGGTAATTCTAATTTCCCCCTTCTCTCAGTCCCTCGTTTAGTCCCCCGAACTCCAGTTCAGTTCTACAACTGATTTCAACTTAAATTAACGGTTTAACTGTTAATTTAATGGATTTGCGGGACCCCGTAATGGTTAAATTTGAATTCCTTATTTCTTTCCATTTTCTTCACGCTTCCCTTCCTTTTTCAAAAAATCGGTGATTTTCAAGCGATTTCCTTCCCTGCTCCGTCGATGTCTTCCATTTTTTCAAGAAACTCCGTCGTTTTGTGCCACGATCTGTCAGTCTTGCTCCGGCGACACTCAGGCGACTGTCAAGAAACTCCGTCGTTTTGTGCCGCGATCTCAGAACTACGTTAAGATCTCCAATTTGAGATCATCTTGTTATTTCAATCTTAATTTCAGGTAGAGATCTTCAATTTGATATCATCTATTTATAGATTTGTATTTTGTGATATCTGTTCTACAGCTTTTCTTCAATTATCTGATAGTTCTTTGTGAATCATCTGAAATATCAGTTTGAATCATAATGTATGCTTATTTGATTCGAGATTTACAAGCGTCTCCGCTGTGACTGGAATTGCAAGCGTCTCGCCTTCTCCCAAATCTTCTCCCAGCCTCATCTCACCTTGATGAATACATATCTCTTTAAGTTTGAATACCTTACTTGTTTGAGATGAATACATGTTCCTTTTATGTGTTGAACCTGTTTAGATAATATATGTTCAAGTTCTAGTATCAGTATATTGTTCTATGAATACATTTTACATAATTGTTGAATATTTTAGTGTATTGAGTTAAATACATGTTTGTGTATCATGTATTATTTTGTCTTTATGTTGACAGAATGAGATAAATACTTGTATGTTTGAGATGAATACATATTCCTTTTATGTATTGAACATGTTTTGATAATATATGATCAAGTTCTGATATTAGTATATTGTTCTAATGAATATATTTTACATAGTTGTTGAATACTTCATTGTATTGGGTTGAATACATATATGTATATCATGTATTATTCTATCCTTATGTTTGACAGAATGAGATTAATACTTATATGTTAAAAATGATTACTTTATTGTCCATTATAGTTGAATACTGTAAAGTTAAAGATGAATAGTTTATGTGAATAATTTACTGTGTACATTACAGTTGAATATTTAAGTGTTTTGTGTTGAATACTTCTTTATTGTGGTTGAATATATCAGTTGTAAAGTATTTTCATGTGCAGTTAGTTTTAATTCACACATGAAAAATATTTGTAAAGTGTGATTTTTTTGCTGAATGAGTATTTTCTGATAAATACTTATCAAGTGAATACTGTATGTTTTATGTTGAATGCTTTGGCGAAAACAGATGAATACTTTTCTGAGAAGTGTTTTCTGACAGTTAAAATGTGAATACTTTGTCCATTACAGTTGAATACTTTAAGGTTAAAGATGAATAGCTTACGTGAATAATTTACTGTGATCATATGAGAAGTGTTTTTTGTTGAATACTTCTTTGTTGTTGTTGAATATGTCAGTTGAATACTTCTTTAAAGTGTGCATTACCTTCCATGTCGCTTTCAAAGCACGTTAATGGTCCCCATAGTTAAGTATGGTATTGATGTGGACGTTTGCGTTCTCCCCAGGTTGCCGTTGGAATGAATTTTGCCGTTCTTAATGTGCAGACCATGGTTGAATACTTATTGGCAGCAGAATGAATACATTTATATTGATGGTTGAATACTTGTTGCGTCCGATTGTCTTTTGTCGGATTAACACGTTTCTGGATGGTTTTCCACGTTTTTTTTTGTTTTTATGCGGAGGACAGATAGGGGATGTTTCATGGGGGACAGCTAGGTGGACCCTAAAAAAAATTGGTACTCAATAAAATTTTAGTGATGAATTAAATCACGTCTAATCAAAATTATTATATATAATTACATAAAAAAAAGGGAACAAGAAATATTCTGAAGTTCTGATAAAAAAAACCAATTAATTCCGTAATTTTGATAAACAGATAGAAAATAAAATAAAATATTGATGAGGTGTTTAATTAATTAACCTTTGGTTCATGTTAGACTAATTTTTGACTAATTGTGCAGTTAAGAAATTGACGACGTGGCCTATTTTTTATCCAAGCATTCCCCTCACCAGCCGGGAATTCAATCCTCTCAGGTACCTGACGAGGAAGACTTTTACAATTAGTGGATCCGAACCGTTATTCGTAACTCTACACGAATCACAAAGCCCAATAATACTGATCTCTGTGGTAGCCCGAATCCCAAAGCGAATGAGAATTAATTTCAACCCGTAAAGTGAGGAAAATCTTCTACGGTACCTGGGAGGATACGAATCCACATTCCTATTAAAGTAACTCAAATTTTGAATTTAGATCTGGATCGTCCGATCAGAATCAGGGCCAATCCAGCCCCTGTCTGGCTTTCTTTAAATAGGAACGAAGCGAAGCGAGGAAAAAGAGAAGAGGAGGAAATAACTTAGAAAATTAAGATGTTTCTTCAGAAGGTAACAAAATATAAAATTCATTCAATTATAAATGCAATTACTCACATTCAAATTCCGAGGTTTCGGGCAATTTCAATTTGTTCATGTCCAGAGGTTATCTCAAAGATGTTGAGATTATGAGCTATTTCGTATATTTTACCGAAACATATATAGGAGGAAAGAACTGAGCTTTATTTATTTCAGGCATGGAGAACTGCGGCTTTTGGGGTGTATGGATTTACCCAGTTCACCAAATCAGGATTTATGTAATTCCTCCACTCAATTAGTTTCAATTTTCTTTTATTACCCTTTTTCCTGATAAAATTTTATAAATCCTTCTTATGTTTAAACTTGAAATTTTTTATTAATAAATCAATATATTGGTATCAATACCATCTGATGTTGCTTTTACATTCTTTCAATGATTTTGCACTACATATAAGGCAAGCCCACATTTGATTTCATTAAGATACTGACAAAAGTTTTGTAACAGGATTACAAGAGTGAAAGCAATACTCAATGCATCTGAGCAATAAAATATAACATAATAAAAATATATATATAAAGAAAACAAAATTGTAGAAATCCAAGAACAAAATAGTTAAGAAATTCTAGCTAAATGGTTCCAGTATTGTCATCCTTTCCTTTCTGTGCCTGATCCCCCCCCCCCCCACCTCACTGGTTACTGTTACCTTGACTTCCAGTCGGTACCATATGCCTCCTTGTACCAGTACTGGTACCAGTTGCATCATTTGGATATGGTTGCTCCAGACTGCCTATAACGGTATAACCCTTCCAGTGGGGTCTTTGCAATTTATTCTGCCCAGTGAAGCGAGTTAGGCCGGTATGAACTTGTGCTGTTAGTAATCTGTCTTGCCGGTTTCACTGTCCATTTTGTGCTTGCCGGTCCATTGTTTCCTTTTGTAACAGTGATTTCTCCTCTGTGCCAGCATGTGAACCAGTGGTACCGGGGTTGGTACCAGCGGTACCGTGTCTTCCCCTGCTGACTTTTGTACCAGTGGTACTGGGTCGCCCTTTTCAATTTGTAAGCCACATCAGTTATGCTAATTTTGTCTAGCTTGGGTGCTTCTTCACTCCCCCCATACTATTACTGTCCAGAGTATGTGATGTGCCAGATTACTTCTTCTTTTAGTTGCTCCACCCTTTTGTCCCTGCCTCTCAAAATTCTAGAGCAACGTTCCCTCCAAAGCACAAATTGTGTTACGAGTAAAGCTGACCTTGTTTCTTTTGATAGTTCATTCCTTAGGATAGTGCTTGTTGTCATCAGAGTTGTGTTGAGGTTTAGATGTGAGTGAAGCATACTGTACAGTTATCTGTGGAAAAATACCTACACCATATGGTTTACTAATTGTTAGGAGCTGTGCAATTCAAAATGCATTAAGAAACGTTATATATCTGCTGCAATGTATAATTTTTTTATAATGCTGGTGCTAGAGAATTTTGTGTATTGGTAATAATGTAGAGAACATTCCAAAAAGTTCAAAGAAGAGGATATGAAGATTCAAATGGACGGAAAAAATTGCATGGTAACTGGGGCTAATTCTGGAATTGGCTTTGCTACTGCTGAGGGATTGGCTTCAAGGTATGAAATTTACATAAATGTGTAATTCAATTTAGGATTTACCCTAGGACTACCAAGATTGAGTTTGTATTGTACAGGTTAAAGGTTATGTTTAAATCTTCACATATGGGCATTGCTACTGAGTTGACACTTTAGTTTCTCTTTTTTCTCTAATCTGTTATATTCGGTCAGGATTAATTTGAAGCTAGATTGATTCAATTGAGGCTGAATTACTTAATATGGTTAAATTGAGCTCAGTTAGCAGTTAGCTCCAATTGTCTACATCAACTGAAACTGCCCAAGTACCTTCAGCTCAGATATGATAGTAGTACAAACTGATCAAACGAAAATTCACATAAACTAAAACAAGAACATTTGTATACCAGTACTGGATCACGCTTGTTAGTATTAGCATAATCGGAACAGTAGTGAAATGGAGAAGCATTTTTAACCTTAGTTCCCTAATATACTTAAAAATGTACCAGAGGTGCAACTGTCTATATTGTATGCCGTAATAAAGAGAGAGGAGAAGCTGCGCAGTCTCAAATCCAGTCTAATACTGGAAATCCTAATGTTCATCTAGAGGTATACTTTAATTAAGGTTCATATTTGTGCTCTTTTCTTTTGGTATATGCAAATGAAGTCGCAATCATTTTTTTCTTCTTTATTTCAGATCTGTGACCTATCATCTGTGAGGGACATAAAGACCTTTGTTTCTCAATTTTCATCGAATGATAAACCGATACATGTCTTAGTAAGTATTGATTTAAACTTTTTTGTATTGTGATTTTCGGTGCTAAATGCCATAGAGTACCTTGCCTTTTTTTTTCTATTATCCCCGTCCAACTTAATGTTTCAATGTCAAATGAGCTCTATAGGCTTTATCAAATAATTGAATATCAGAAGGAGACTAACTAAACTAATGTGTGAATGAACAGCAATGGTACTTGATGGAAATTAGTTAAGGGTAGCCACAATTTACTGAGAAATGTTACTTAATGGAGGCAGACTGATTTTTGTTATTATCATTATTTTAATCTTTTGGTGAAGATTATAAAAATGTTAAGTTACTAACCGTATTTCCTAATCTAGGTTAACAATGCTGGCATACTCGAGAATAGCCGTAAGAC
The DNA here is from genome assembly GCA_024447775.1 of Carex cristatella. Lineage (NCBI taxonomy): Eukaryota > Viridiplantae > Streptophyta > Magnoliopsida > Poales > Cyperaceae > Carex > Carex cristatella. The sequence continues at coordinate 7,118,904 of JAJHPF010000017.1, forward strand.
CACACCCGAAGGGTCTGTCTCTCTCTAATTCAACTAAGACCTCTGGATAATAGTACGCTTAGTGACGTTCACTATGTTCAGACCTAAAGTTGTTTGTGTTAGTGTGTTGCAATTTGATTGGTTCATATCTATATTGCAACAGCAGAGCATTACTAAAGTTCCATTTGTGCAACTGACCGTTTTAACTGATCTCCCTCAGTTAACCTTTAATTTTATACTAATGTAAATAGTGTACATCCAGTACTGTACCAGCATATACTGAAAGCTGCACTATAGACCCAATCTTGTGTTTCTGTTTTTTTTCTTCTTTTTATCATCTTTCTGGTATATAATAGTTTTTGCTACATTGGGTCAATTGCTGTTCTTTGTCTTTAATACCAGTCCAGCATGCACCGAATAATACTGTACCAATCTTGTGTTTAGTTTTGTTATATTAGTTAATATCTTGCTGGTATACAACAGTATATGCCAAATTGGGTTAACTTGAGTTGAGGATTTGAAGGTTGCTATAATTGGGGTTTAAGTATCAAGCTGTTCAGGTATCCTATGGATACGTACCAGTCAATTTTGCTCCTTTGTTACTTTAATTGTGGGCTTCTTTTCATTTTTTATTTGTCTTCTTTAAGTTTTCTGTGATATGTTCTGCTAGGCTGGAATTAAGTTTTGCGGTGAATGTGGCTGGGACATACACCATGACAGAGTTACTGATGCCTTTGTTAGAAAAGGCTTCACCGGATTCACGCGTCATCACTGTGTCATCAGGTGGCATGTACAACTCCCCTTTAACCAAAGATTTACAGGTCGTTTTTGGTTTAATTTGCTCTTTTCTTAAATTCAATAATTTCTTCAGCTCCGGGTGTGAGCAAATTCAGATATGGTGTCTGAACTTAATCATCTTACTTCCTATGATTTCTTTCTCTATGAATATCGAAATGGATTGTTTTACTATTGCAGTTTAGTGAGAGCAACTTTGATGGTACACTACAATATGCTCGAAACAAGAGACTCCAGGTTAGTATGGAACATTATATCTATTAATGTTGATCTTGACTGGTATGCAAACTGCCCCCCCCCAAAAAAAAAGAAAAAATTCTTCATGCCAAGTTGCCGACTGTCTTCAGGTGTTGGACCCCAAACAAGAAAAAAGGAAAAAAATAAAAAATAAAATAAACTAACTAAAAAGCTTTTATTAACGCATCTTTGAACGGCGCCCAAAAGGTATAAAGCATTTTTTTTTAATGGCTTCATTAGTACCATTCTCAAGTTACCTAGGGCATTGGAAAGTGAAGCATAAGTAAACTGGAGGAGATGTAAAAAAGACCAACATGTTATTTGTTTGTTTTCGATTTATGACTTTTAGGTGGCATTAACTGAAAAATGGGCAGAGAAATATAGCAATAAAGGGATCGGCTTTTATTCAATGCACCCAGGTTGGGCCGAGACTCCAGGTGTAGCCAAGAGTTTGCCTGGTTTTTCTGAGAAGTAAACTCCATCTCTTATTTACTGTTATCACGGGAATACACATTTCATTCATACAACCATTCCTACGTGCGGATATACACAGCATAGGAGCGTTAGTTAACAAAAAAATCAACATAGAATGAGAAAGTAGTTGCCTTGAATTTTTCCAATCGAACTACACACCAAATAATATTGAACTGAGAACAGACTCCAACTTTTTTCTTTAAGTAGTTGCAATAAATTTGGATAATCTAGAAAAGGAAAAAAAAATGGGATTCAGAGTCAAAGAATTAAAGCTTCTTCTAAGAATATTCAGAGTTCTGATTATTTCCATTCCACCACTACAGAATTTTTTTTCTTTTCATATTTTAAATTTATATTCAATTCAATTGAATGTAACTTTTATTTTCACATAACTAATTAGATTACAAGGGAAGCTCAGAACAAAGGAGGAGGGTGCAGATACTGTGATTTGGTTAGCATTACAACCAAAGGAGAAATTGGTTTCTGGTGCATTTTATTTTGACCGAGCTGAAGCACCAAAACATCTGCCATTTGCTGGAACAGCTACATCTCACTCCCACATTGATTCAATTATTGAAAATGTTCGATCCCTGTGTGGTTTTTCTTCTTGATTTTTATAATACATGTACGTATTTTCCACCATATCAATTTTTTTTGTAAGTGTTAGCGTGTTATAGCAGTGTGTATTGTTTTCCTATGGGAAATTATCAAAAAGAAAAAAAAGAAGCATGGATTGCGTTTAATATGTTAATCTGTTTTCATTTTACATTAACCATCATCTTTTCTGTAGAATTACTCAGGAGTATCAGGTCTAATCCCTCCTCTATTTTAATAATCTGTGTACTTGAGTGGTAACTGGTAAAGCAATTTGAAAAAAAAAAATATTAGCTGCATGAAAGCAGATAGTAAACTGGTCCAAGTGGGCCCAATGCATTCTTTAAAGTGGTCCAATGGTTTTAGGATTTCTAGGTAGAAACAAAAAAAAGAAACGTTATTTGTGCACCAGCCGGGAATCGAACCCGGGTCTGTACCGTGGCAGGGTACTATTCTACCACTAGACCACTGGTGCTTTTTGTTCTTTTTCAATAAATCTAATATTTATAAAGATTAGCATAGTTAGTCATCTGACAAAGAGTTTTTTATAATGTCCGCAAGAGAATAATCAGGGTACTATTCTACCACTAGACCACTGGTCAAGACTCTCTAATTTGAAAAATGGATTAATTTAGTTAACGAATTTACACTCATCAAATTTGTTTATGTGAATCAACGTGTCAGTATCCATCAGATTAGCATTGTACGGAAGAAAATTTTATATTGCAATTCAATAAGAACATTACGAAAAAATAATATATAATTATAAAACTATGTCACGCTTGAATTTTAGCTCCATCTATCCTCCATTATACTATTCCCCTGAAGAAGGGACTTTCTTTCTGGTTTTTTTTTTTTTTTTTTAAAAACGAAAGCCAATTAGATACTAGACGTGATCTATCTTCGTTACTGTAGAAAAAGGAAGGTTTTTAACGTCAATTAGAATGATACCTTAGTCCTTACCCAAACAAAATACTCAAGAGAGGAGGGAGAAAAATAAAACGGAATACACTTTCCAAAAAAACTAATGAACGGTGTTCTATATATTACCACAAAAGAAGTCAAAATTAAAGAAAATGGAAATGTAAAATTCCGCTTGAATCCTCGATTTAGTTCAAACTTCAAAGTGATCTCTCATGTTACCTTCACAAGCCTCTTCTTCTTTTCCAAGTAGAAAGGAATAGAAAAGACAATACAAAGGAGTAAAAACAAAATTCAACAAAACAATCATACCAATAAAAGTCTATTGATATGTTATTACCCAACTTCTACCACCTAAGGTTAATAATTAATGAGAGACAACCATCAACCATGCTATTGGGGCTTGTGAAAGTTCAATCTAAAAAGTAAACCAATAGTAACGCAAGCGACTTGCAAAAGCAACAAATATTCGATGCCTTCTGTCTTGACAGGAACATAGTTTTGTCCACTGTCTGATTATACCTTGTCAGCTCGAAATTACAGGCCGAAATGTCTAAATCCATAGTAATTATTTGCTCTCTAAAATGTCAAAACTGAGTCCATTACAAGTTTCCTAGCAAAATTTTCTACCAACCCAATAGCAGAAGCTTCAACAAGGCCATACGGACATAAAGGCCATTCTTTGCCTGTCTGAAATACGCTGCTCTTGGATCATTATCCACTTCCACAGTTATCTACAAGTATGGGAACCATTATTAATTTGGTTTTAGTTAAAACATCTACATAATTTTGTTTTAATCTTTTGTTGTTCTGTATATCAATTAATAGAAGAATAAAGGCTGTTAGTTTAATTTGTTTTTGAACTCAGAGCTCTCATTAACCCCGGCATTTATTTCTTTTTAGATGATTCTTGTGGGATTTGATTTTGTGTCTTCTCGTAGAGAGGTGAGGCTAATCATAATAACATAATTTTTTTTTTATAAATACCAAGTACCTTTACCAATACGAATACCCATTGGAAACATATTGATGGTCTACAATATGAAAGTACTACTATTAACAAATGAATTACCTCATCTAGCCGAGGAAGAGGATGCATTACTACCGCATGCTTTTGCATAATATTTAACACCTTTGTATCAACTATATACTTCCCTCTAGCCACTTCATATAGGTCTATTCTCTCTCCAAATCTCTCCTTTTGGATCTGAGTCTGATAAACTACATCACACTTAGAGGCCACTTCCAATAAATCAGCACTTTCTTCCCATTCAACCCCACTTGTTGTTAAATAGTCCTTTATATCATCCTAACAAAAAAAAAAATTGAAAAACATATTACTTAATAGTAACTATTTCTGTCCCTTAATGATGCGTTGAAGGTTGCATCATGCTAGAAGAATTTCAACATGCAACCTCAAATTTTTTTTATCCCTTTCTACCAAATACCAAGTACTGACTAGAGGCATACTTGTAAATTTGATATTTAGGAAGTGCATAATGAAAACACAAAGATGTGATATTGAACAATTGTACCTTCATTTTGACCACATCGGGAGAGACAAAATAGATCTTGATATCCGGGTACATGGCAATTAAGTAAGCAAGGGATCGGACTGTTCGTCCGTTGGCAAGGTCTCCTACTAATCCCAGTTTAATCCCATCTAATCTTCCTATTTCTCTTTTTATTGTGTACACATCCAACAAAGCCTGGAGAAAAAATTGCAAAAGAAAAGGAAAGGTGATTTTAAGACAGACAATTGTTATATATAAGTCTCCCCATTATTAAGAAATTGCAGAATAGACACCCACCAGCCCAAAAACCATTATTTGTAAAGAGAAAATTAGTGTACCCATACAAACTTTGGAAATAGCCAATTTCCCCATCAAAATATCATAATATCTAAAATCCCCACAAAAACGTAACATTCTTTCTTCTATCCCCTTTTAATGATTTAATCTTTAATTTTATTATTTTAAATATTGAATTGACCAAATTAAGTCAAGGTTATAGCATAAACCAGTACCATAATGATCCGAATCAGTAGCGTGTACTATACAACAAAAAAGACGAGTTCACCAAGGAATCTCATAAAAGCCTAACCTCTTTAAAGCGAAGCGAAGGACCAATGACAAAACTCAAACAAAATATACAATGAAAATGTAATTCGACTATTTACCTGTGTGGGATGTTGACCGGTCCATCTCCAGCGTTAATTACGGGTATTTTTGCAGTAGCTGCAGCTCTCTTAGCAGCACCACCCTCAAAATGTCTCAGAACAATTATATCAGAGTATCCTCTACCGTTCTTATTGTATCTACAAAATGCCCATACGTAAGTACCTGAAACAAATTAATGTGATGTGTTGTATTGAAAGCTTATGATATTTTAAAGAAAGGCAGTTTCATCTTGAACCAATAAATTGGCAAGATACTAGATATGCCATAATAATGTTGAGTACCAAACATGCTTCCCCACAATGAATAGGCAAAATTACTTGAGGAGTTTTAGGATTAATTGTAAATACCTAACCTGCTATTATATGAAAGTAACTTCATTTGATCCATAATGCACATTTTCATAGCACAAAAGATCCTTTGTTATTGTCAAAACTTAAGCTAACACCTGTCATGAAGTTGTCTAAAATTAGATAGTTTAATGTATTTTCTGAAGTCGCTCAAAATATTTATATGCCCCCCACCATTATATCACTACATATAAATAGCCAAAAAGGAGATAGATGTTTGGAAAGTTTTGAAGAGCAATATTAAATATAAATTAGTACAGGTATTGTGTCACATTAAGTCTCTCATGAGGTTGCATATTTCTCATTTCGCAAATTGCACACAGCAATTGAAGTTTTATAATCGCAAACATAGCATCTTGCATACAAGCCTACTATCTGCTTTGTACTTTTGGGACTGCAAAAGAAAATCAACTAGCCCTTTTTATTCTGGGGACTTAAAAAGAAAGTCAAATTGTTCTTCTGGTTCTCCCTTTGTGGCATCCCCATTTCAAACAGGGATATATATTTTTTTTTTCCTTATTTGCAAATATAATTCATATTTGCAAACACTAAATTGAAGTTTCCTACAAATCATTCTAGTTTTCAACTACTTAAAAGTGCAAAATTGAAAAGAAAAAAAGGAGCTAAAAAAAGGTACCTACCTTCTAGGGTTTCACCTTTGGCAGCTGAAGAGAACTCTCTTGCGTTTTCAGTCGTAAGTACTTCTCCACCGAGCCTTTTCATGGCAGATTCAAACGAAAGCCTTGTCCTTGTAGAAGGCTCGTAGAATAGAGTGGCCATTAAGTACCCTTTAAGCATGTTGCTCCCTGGAGAGCTGGCATCTCTTTCAATTGCCTCCATATCCTGCGCCACTTCGAAGATTCCATTCAAGAGGTCTCGATTGAACTGTTGAGATTCAATTACATCTTCAAGCGGGAAGCTGGTTTTGATGGGGTAGGCATGGCATTTAAGAACAGAAAAGGGAACCGAGAAAACAGGTTTGTTGAGCTGGGTATGTTTGTAGGGTTTAACAAAATAGGCTTGAGAAGCAAATGAGCGAAGCGCCATTGAAAGATGTATGTAGAGACTTGGTAATTGAGGTAAAGGAATTGAGGGGTTTTAGTGGAGTGAATAAAAGATCTTGTGGACCTATTGTGGAAATGGAAAGGGAAACATCACTGAGATTCTTTTCAATAATTTTTTCCTATAAATTTTTCATTTCTTTTTTTCATGGCTTTAGTGCTCTATAGGAGTTAGCTAATTTTTACTTTCTGTAATTATACCAAAGCCTTGCATAATTGTAGTCCGCACAGTATGGTCCTGCTTACATATACACACTTGTTTAGCCTTTTGTATTATTTTCTCAGTATTTATCTATCAAATGTCCCCAAAATAACCATACTAAATTCGAAACAAAAATTATTGTGTACTTGCACTTTAGATTATGTTCAGTCAAATCAGAAAAGCACTAAAACCACTAACTTGATCACAAGCATTAAATCAAATATGCCCTTCAATAAACTGGCAGATTTCACAAATTTCAATCACTAAATTGATCACAAGTATTCAGATTTGTATCGAGGAGATAGTATATTGGATTCTTAATTTTTATTTTCACAATTCCGTCTTTTGTCCAAAATCTAATTGAACCCGAAATTCAATATAAACCATCAACGTTCTATAATTTACTTGTAACTAGCCACAAAATTAATCAGAAGCAACAATGATTTAAACAATACACACATCTCACAAGCAAAGAGAGAAGGGAAAAAGAATAACCGCGTTAAGAGCAATATGGATGTCGCTAGCTCTTTAGCTCCTCCTCTGCTAGCGTCACGTCTCGGGTCTAGCCCAACCTCACTCCTTAGTCACAAGGAGGGGAGGAGGGGGGAGATAGACAGAGAGAGAGAGAGAGAGCAAGCAATGCGAAAGAGAAAGATCAACTCAATCTATGGTGAGAGTGAGAAAGCGGCTCTGGGGAAAGGAAAAAGTGCCTATCCTCTGTCGCGCGGGAGCGCAGTAGGATTTTTCGGAGGTTTTGCGCAAATCATGACAAAATTATCTGCCGTCCGATCCTCACAAGAGGGTTGGTCCCCACAGGAAAGGACCTAGGCCCCGTGATATTTTTTAATAACCACAAAATAATATAAAGTATTATTAATAACCTGTATTTAAAAAAAAATTCACTGCTAACCAAACCGCCCCATTGAGGGGCGGTCTTCTATACAGGGCAAACCGCCCCCCCCCGCCCGGTGGAGCGGACATCTATACAAGACAAACCGCCCCACTACAGTAACTTTTTTTTTTTTTTTGGATCTGAATCTAAAATTGAGAAATAAAATAGCACTAGACTAGAAACTTTGGTGTTGAACATAAACTCGTTTGCCCAAACAGTAGAGAATATTTTTGCCCAAACATTGGTGTTCATATTGTTCTCTGATTCAATCTTTTTTTAAACATAACACGAACAAGCATATCTCTGATACCCAAACCAATACACGAACCTAATTATCTAAACCACCCAACTAAGGGGCAGTCTACCTTGAGCACCAAACCGCCCCACAGTGGGGCGGTTTGCTATCTAACCTATAAAATGACCATTTTCTCTCTCCTAAGTCACAATAATCCACTCACTCTTCTTCCAAAACGACCTCTGCTCTCAAACAAGGCTCCGAGGCGATTTTTTAGGCGATTCTGAGGCGATTGTGCTCAACAGTGATCGAGGTATATTTTTTTTAAATTATTTTTTAGAAACATGTCAGAAATTTCAGAAATAAACAAAAAATATTAGAAATTGTTTAATCCATCCTTCTAATTTGAAACCTTATTATTTTATATGTTGTTTATGATGTTGGCTTTTTTAGGTGAAAACGATGAGCAAAAACACACCAAATCAATCGTCCGGTGGTGGAAAAGAGAAATCTCAGCCCTTGTTTAGTAATTGTACTGGAAATGACTGTATCTATAAAAGGGATTTAGCATACCGTAAGTCAATCCAAGTCAATGACGATGATGATTTTAAGGAAAGCCTTTACAAAAAACCAAACCCGATTAATAAAAAAAAAATACTAGTAAGACTATCTCTTTGCCTGGTGTGACTCATACCGGCGATGTCAAAAGAAAGAAAAATGCTGGTAAGGCTGTTTCTTCATCAGCTGCGACTGAACCAGACTCAGACAATGATTTTGTTCCTTGTACCTTCGGTACTGGTTCTCAGAAGTAGTATTATTTGAAGGTCTGTAATAATTATTTAGTAATTGTGATGTATCAGTCGTGTAATAATTATCCATGCCTCTCCCTTACCTTTAGGCACGTCAGACATTTTTCATTTGCACTTGTATCCTTGCAAATTACAACATACCGGTTCCTCTTCCGCCTGGCCACTGTAAACTCCCAGTTACCCTTCAAATGGAACTGCTTAACTTTGCTCGACAGTTCTTTTATGTTGGTGTAAAGCTGGCCCGGGCTAATCTCTTCGTTATATACAATACGTGTCCCAAAAAAAGAAATGTCTGCTTCTTCAAAAGCAGCAGTGTCATCGAATGTCCTTACTGGGTGCTTGTCTGTTCGTCCCCTGATCGGAAATCTGTCTTCAATTGGAGGAGACATAATATTCTCATCGTCGTCCTTTGATAATCTGTCTGAATCCCAATCCCCGTCCCAATCATCACCAGTTTCCATTTCGTTTGTCGGTATCTCATCGATACCGTCAATATCAATGTCTATATCATTTCGATCGACTGCGGACTGTCTTCTAGGTTCAGTAGGGCTGTAGTTAGGTAATGGATCAGGTACTGATTGATATCCAACCCGACCAACACATGATCGTCTTCTAGTTTCAGCCCGGGGTGCAGTACTGCGCTCAGGTACTTCCAAATACCTATCTCGTTTCACAGGTTCACGAGGGAGTGATGTCACGTCCTGGTTGTGATCATACCCATAATCAGTGGCATAATTGTCATATTCCGGGTTATCATAACCCGAGAAATAATTCTCGACAGAAGGTCCAGTCCCGGTGTCCAAGTTGTGCTCTGTAGAAGGTCCAGCCCCGGTGTCCAAGTTGTTATGGGTAGAAGGTTCTATCCCGGCACCAACTGGTTCAATCGAAACTTTTTTGCAAAATAGGTCCATTACCGGAATTGAAGTGGACTAAAAAAAAACTGTACATAATTGTCCATATATCCTGCTCTGCTATAGAATATTTTACATATTGAAGTTTGGCACCGGGCGGTTGGTTGTTAATTCGAGTACTGATTTCTACGGTAAATTGGGCACGGTCCCAACCGGTTTTTTGCAAGATTGCTTCCTTAATTTCATAAATTAAAATATTGGCTTTCACCTGGTGTTGTACCCTAAAATATTGCTAAACATAAATTGGCAATGTTTTAATGTTTGGAAAATGACAAGATGCATATGAATAGATTGAGAATGATGTTTTAAATTTCATGAATTGATTCCCTATGCAAAGCCATGAATTTTGATATCTCATGTGTTTTATAACTCCAAATTATGCAAGAGTTATGAAATGTTTATATAAAATGCTGATGTGGCACTCTATGATTGGTGCCACGCAAGCAACAGAGGCTGACAAGTCACCTAAGGCCTCTCTGGGTACAATATAGAGCTGCACCACAATTCTCTGACAGCATGGACCCACCTGTCATTGAGTTAAATCAAATTTCGCTAAAAGTTCAATTTAGATAGACTTGGTTTATATGAATATAACTCTGTGAACCAAGATGACAGCGCTTCGGTTCATGGTACGCCGAGAGCACACGAAATACAGGTTATGTCGCTGAAATGTAAACTCAGAGGATTTGACCCCTTTGTTTTCCTTGCGCCCGTTTTTCATGAACCGTATGATGATTATAATATGGTGCATCTAACACCGAGTTCAGGTAAGAAACAGTGGAAATGAAATAAGCCGATTTGCTAATGTTTTGTGAGACTGACAATGGGACCATACCTGTCAGTTCTCTCCTCTCTTTGTTCTTCTTCTTCCTCCTTACTAAGTGCAAATCCGAGCTTTGAGCACTCTCTGATGGATGAAGGACTGGAAAAATGCTTAAACAAACATGAAATGGCACCCCTCACTCTGTTGTTCTTACCCCTCTTCAAGCCTAAGCACTTCCCTTCTCTCTCCCAATTATACTAAGAGGCCGGATGAAGAAAAAGAAAGTGAAGTGGCCGAAATGAGTGAAATTGAACTATTGGAACATTCAAAGCATGCTCTCAGATGAAAGGCGACGCTATATGAAGTCTCAATTTGATCAAGACATGTTCAATTGAGTTGGTGCAAGGGATGCGACCTGGTGCAGTTCGGGCATGAACAAATTACGTCAAATTGGTTCATGAAATGATGTGATGAGCTTTGGGACACGATAAGAAGGAGGTTTCGATGCTACATGTCAATCTCCCGTGCTTTGAAGCATATGAAATAGCGTATGGACACGTTAAGCCGTAACCGGCGCAGGTATATAGCACACCAAAGGTGATGAGACCGTTACCTGCCTCCTGGTCCCCAAAAACACGTGTCCCTCAGTCTTTATGAGATGACAAAAATGGGAACATTCTCCCCAGGGGTGCATAGTCATGCGCATTGCACCTACGCCCGATATGGCCGGGTTTCAAGGGCCAAGATGAAGCCCGATACATAGGAAACCAATTCAAGGGCCAAGATGAATCCAAATGATGATATAGCATATATTCAATGATAAATGCATGATCTCCTGCCAGATGACACATGAATGCACATGGAATAGCATAGACCAATGATCAAATAGCTGTGGTGCATGATGAAACAAGCCCAGCAATGCAAAACCCTAAGCCCTGACCTATGCCTATATAAGAGCACCTATACCCATGCTCTGTAAAAACAGATATATACACCAAGAATCGACAGAAGACTGAAGCTCTGTCAAAATCTCTCTAGGATAGCCTCTTTTCTCAAATTCATAGTGTAAAGCTTGTTGCTTTCTTCTCCTTTCTGCAAATTAATAGGTATAACATAGTTTAAAGTTTGTTCATGTAATAATTTCAGAGGTGAATGAAGTTCTTGAAAATTTCCATTTTATTGTTGATTTTTGCAACCTTTTCTTGTCATCTCTTTAATCTTTCTTCTCAGATCTGATTCTCTGTAAATATTAGCTGTTTTGAAGCTCAAAATAAGAGAGCTCTGTGCCTAGGCATAGAGCTTGATGATCAAGTCTCTGTCTTTCCTTTTCTCTTTCACTGTTTTCAAATAAACAAATGTATATATAGTAGTTTGTGTTTAGATATTACATAGGATCTGTCTTTGGAGCTTAATAATCATTTTCTACTGTTTGATCTTGATTTTATACAAAAATATATGAAGTTAGTGCATATATGCATGTATTTTTCTTCTTCCTTCCTTTTTTTCCCTTTTCTGCCCTTGGATCTTTTAACAAAATGATAAGTTATGAAGATGTGGAGTAGTTGAGCCTTATGGTATCCTCCCACATCTGATTTTCAGGTCATTTTGATTAAAAGATCTATGATAAGGGCCTAAAGTGAATAAAAATCAAAATATAAACACACAAGTGTTGTAGCAGTTGAGTCTTATGGTATCCTCTACAATTCCTTTATAAACAAGGGCCTAGTTGCAAGTGAGACCTTCAAAAATGGCAAAGGCATGCTGTTATGCTGCCAAAATTCCTAATTTTGCTATTTTTGAAGGACTTAAATGCAAATAGTGAGAGGCAGACGGCTTGAATGCAAATAGACAGTGATTTTTATCACCTCATGTCATTTGTGCTTCATTCCTAATGAAACCTCAATGATTTGCCCTTTGAACAAGTGAAAAGAATATTAAAATATGATTTTATAACAAATCAGGGGTCTCCCTGCATAAATCCATGCTCTGACAGCTTTTAAAAAGTTTTAAATATGTTGAATGTTTGAACCTTGGAGCTTTGATCTTATATTCATAGTGCTTCATCTCAAAACAGTGGTTATAAGCCCTTGAAAATCTGTTCTGATGCAAACCAGACCTTTAACTATGTTCAAATCATATTCAAATGATCACTGGTACTGTACCAAGTCCAAATTCAGCACTTAAACCCAGTGCAATACCCACTGGTACAGTGCAATGCACTCAAAAGCACAAAATTGACCTCTGCTGGTAAATCAGCAAGTTTGGACCAAACCAGGGACCAAACTGAAAATCTAAAAACACAGTTCAATAAAGAAATTAGAAAAAAGAACATTCATGACAAATTTTCCATTTATTGGATTTTTCTTCTATTTTTAATGATTTTCCAAAGTTCAGATTTCTAAAAATTCAAATTGCACTGTGCACAGTTCTGGAAATTTGATACCAGTTGACTGTTTTGCCCTGTTCATGCAACAAATGACTTCCAAATAATAAATAAAAAATATATTCATAATATAAATTCCCTGACAATGAATTTATATATAAAATTAGCTCAAATACAAGTTGTATAGCACTCAGAATAAAATCATGAATTAAATGCCAAATTTCTGTCACTGTTTGGACAACTATACCCTTGACAGCTTTGAATATAGCTTTAAAAATACAAATAAATTTCCAAAAATAATAAAAATAATTCCAGATGCTCTTGATACATCAAATTACATGTTCATGATCTTATCTAATGTAGTTTTGTACAAAAATCTGAATTATAGCAATAAATTTCAAAATTCCAGAAATGCCAAAGTTGAGCACTACAAATGCATATGTATAATCAACCTCTCTGAATCAAATCCAATGCCTCTGAATCTTCTAAAGTGTTATGATATGATAAATATGATGATCCAAGTGCTCGAACTGAACTCAGAACCTCTTTGTACCACATATCAGTACCGGTTTGCCATAATTCGAGAATTCCAAATCCAAATTATCCACATATGATGTTTAAACTCCAAGTTAATGCTTCTCATGGCTTCTATGCACTCAAAAGACGCTATACAATCAATCAATTGGACAAGTTTCATGAAAAATCGGGTTAAAATCCCAACCGGTACCGAAATCATCGAGCTCGGCCTAGAACGGCATCTCCGGTGATCCATCGTCGCCGACGACCATACCAATTCCCTTCTGAGACCGAGACAACTCAGACTGCAGCGGCCCAAGGCCTCTCATGGCCGGAGAAATGCCGGAGTATTCTGCCCTAGTCGGGACTGGAGTCGTCCAGTGTTAAAATCGACTTCATCTGATTTGCACGAATCTTGATGCAATGCCTATCGTTCGATGAGAGCGCCAAATGATATGTTTAAATGTAGCACACATGCTGACGTTACACGATGATCAAACTGTCCAGAGTTTAAGCTATATCGTCTGACCTCTGGAGTCCATATGTCGGGTTTAATGAAAATCCAATAACCGCAATCTCAAAGCCAATGTCAATCTCGAAGGCCCATAAGCTCAATCCAATGTCTGCACAGTTATTGATACATACATATCCAAATATCAAAGGCCCATGTTCAATCTCAGATTAAATGAAATAAAATTAATAAAAGTTGTTTTATAAATCAATCCTTTGACAAATAAAATCACAGCGCAGTCCTTTATAAATTACAAATAGGTTCCTGCCTTCATAAAATCTTCACAAACAAGTCTTTTTTGATGATAACTTCTTCATTTCAGGTTATGGCTGAAACATGTACATGTTTCAGCCATAACCTGAAATGACCAAAATGGCCCTTTCTCAAGTCAAGTCATATATTTTCATAATAAAACCATAATTTCTTGAAACATGTCATATATTTCATAAACTTAATCAATTCTAAGCATGTATACAAGTCTCTCATGACATTTTAAAGATGGCCAAAATACCCTTCTTCGCACATGCATCATAATTTTCTTCAAATAAATATGTTACAAATGTTATGCATTAGTAAATAAACAAATATACATCATAAATAACCATGATCATGTGAATGTCTAAAACAACCGAGAACCCCAAATATATGACCAATTGATAATACATGAGCCCTTTTTAGCCCTATTACTCAGTTCACAACCAATAGGCACAAACCATGGAATGAACGAGGTGTTCAGATTGACCTGATAAGTCTTCTTGATGTAATTAACGGCAGGAGCTTGCGCCCGTCGGGAGTTAAAAGTCTCCACAATCAAATAATAAAACCCTGGCTGACTGATCATGAACTTAGGTCTGACTAAGGGTGAACTGAAAGGCATGCAAAAAGATGTTCAGCAATGCCCCGAATTCGGTGCCTCACTCATGTTTTTTAAGAAAAATGGAGCACTGAACCCATGCGGGAGCATCCCCCCCATAAATATAACCGCATCGCTAGCTAACCTAGCCATGCAACTTTTTGCGCCCTACACCTGGAAGCATTGAGTCGCATCTTTCGAGTATTGGCATCCGAACTCCCCTTTCGTGATTTTTCCATCCAAGTACAATGCAATGAACATTGTTGGTTTATTTCTGACATTACAAAAGAAATTCATCGTTCAATATCAGTTTTTTTGTTTATTTCTGAAATTTCTAACATTTAAAAAAAATTACCTTTTTCACTGTTAAGAGCATTGTTGAGCGCAATCGCCTCGGAGCACTGTTTGAGAGCATGATGGATTAAAAGAAGAAGAGTGAGTGAATTATGGTGAGACAGGAGAGAGAAAACAACCAAATTTAGGCCAGCCAGAGCAAACCGCCCCCTGGGGGGCGTTTTTGTGCCCAGGGTAAACCGCCCCTAGTGGGGCGGTCTGGTATGAGGAACCACCCCCTCAGTGGAGCGGTCTGGTTATGAGTGAATTTTTTTTGAAAAATCGGTTATTAAATTATTTTATTTAATGTTTTGGTTATTAAAAAAGATCACGGACCTAGGCCCTCTGGCCTGCTAAAATTGACAACAAATCCCAATCTCTGATAATAGGGGTGCAAACGGTTCGGATATTATCCGACCGTGTCCGAATCTGTATCTGAAAATTAGATACGGATATCCGATATTTAATTATTCATGCGAATATTTAAATATTAATTATCCGAATAGTAGGTATATAATATGAGGAGGGATCCACTTACACTATTTTTTTGTGATACAAAATTACACCATCCATTTTAAAGTTTTTAAAGTCCAAACAGTCGATCCAAATAGTTCAACATGACCTCCATATTAAAATGCACTCATAGATAAAATTTTACATTTTTGTGAATTTTGTTTAATATTTATTAAGTATGTTATAAAAATTTTGTTTTCAGATCATTAAATTTTTGTACCATCTTAATAAATAAATAAAAAGTCACAAAAATGTACACCTTTTACGCGCGATAATGGAACACTGTGTACAATAAAACGACACGCTGAGCCACTAAATATCGCGAAGTGCACGAATCCTTTCATGCGCAATAATGTGGGACGCGGTGTATGTGCGGCTCACCACGACCAGACGTTTCTAACGGTATGCGTGGTTTACCGAACTGAATGGTCGCAAAACTTTGTTATGTGCTGGTTAGACTCGGTCTATTCTATATGCGGTTCATGCATCTGAACCAAGATAAAAAAAATAGCGATTTCAAGGTTCTGGACAGAATTAACCAAATTAACCAAATTAACAAATCTAAAATCGCTAATTAATCAAAAATTCAACCATACATCATAATTGTACCGAAAAATATAGAAAACTTGTTTCAAACACAGAGTGGCTTTGATACCACTTTTTAGAATCAACGAAAACCATCGCCGACCACCGCAGGACCATTTGTATTGAATATAAACTGAAGTGTGGAAGGGTAACTTAATCCATGTGTGAGAGAGCATTATTGATTTGGTTCTTCCAGAATAGCAAGACCCTTTAGAGAGTTTTATTTAGTTATGCCTTCTCCAAAGTCTCTCACATTCTCATTTAATGGGATAATGAGAGATGAATTTATGATTGCCTTGTATTCTAGGGGACTAAATCATATGTACAGCTCAAAGAATCTCTTGGCTGTCTAATGTTAGTAATTATTCAATTTAGCCCATAATTAAATTAAATATTACATCTTAAGTTCTACACATTAAAAATCCACACCCTATATGACACATTAATACTTAATAAATTATATAACACATATGACCACTTTTAATAGAGCATAAAATTGACAGTATACAATACAAAATTATCTTACATATTAGTCCAATGTTCGATTTATAATTAAATATTTATTACAAGAACAAACAATTCCATGATTCCGTACCAAACCACTGATACTGATTCTGTTATTATTACAACCAAAAAACAAAATAAAAGACATACATCAAGAACAAAATAACCATAGCATAAGAATGAAACACATAACAAAAAATACATTCACAACACCCTTCCAACAAATCATATCGTAAAACCATCCAAAATCAAACTACTCAAATGAACCCTCCAGTAAATCTTCTATTTCTTTACTCTTCACTAGAGAAATTTGGGCAATGGTTTCTTCATCAGCGCACAAGTGACTCAGATTTAGCAACTTGTTTACATTCCTTGGCGACTCTAGGAATTGGCAATTCTTAATATACAAAGCTTGAAGATGATAAAGGTCAATAGAAGAGGGAATTAGAAGTTTCATTCCCGTGGTAGATAGATCCAGGAAACGAAGATGCTGCAAGTTCCAAATGGCGGGCGGTGGTTTTGATTCATTTTCCATGTGCATCTTGGATAAATCTAGTACCCGAAGACCATCTAAATTAGATAGAGTGTTGTTTATAGCACTATACGTCCCTTTAACTTGACTTATCCCAAAGTATAACAATGAGCGCAAATTTTTATGTGCTCGAATTCCCTTTATGACATCAATATTGTTGGTATG
Organism: Carex cristatella; assembly: GCA_024447775.1. Taxonomy (NCBI): domain Eukaryota; kingdom Viridiplantae; phylum Streptophyta; class Magnoliopsida; order Poales; family Cyperaceae; genus Carex; species Carex cristatella. The sequence goes on from JAJHPF010000017.1 coordinate 7,136,199, forward strand.
TACTGCCAAGTGCCGAACACCCAAAGGAATTTCATTTACTCCCTCTCCAAGGTAGAAACATTCACCTGAAGAAACAATAGCCGCCAAATCATGCATTAAGTCATGCATGACGTAGCTGTTATCATCTCCTGCACGCTGAAAAAAAGACTTCTCAACCAACTCATCGAACCATTGCCTCCCAATATCTTCAAGGTCCATCATCCCACCATTGTCTTCGGATTGAATAAAATTTTGGGCTATCCACATATGGACCAATCTATCTTTTTCTATCAATGAGTTTCTAGGGAACAATGCGCAGTAGGCAAAACATTGCCGTAAACAAGGATCTAGTTGTTTATAACCAAAACCAATAGATGGAAGGATTACGTTTTTGCCCTCCGGCATATCCCACCATTCGCTATTCGCAATAGCCGCCCATCGATTTTCATTTACGTCAGATCTTAATATGTTTCCAATTATGTTAGCTGCCAATGGTAAACCGCATAATTTTGCAGCTATTTTCTTTCCTATGGATTTTAAAATTATACTTTGTTCCTCAGGAATCTCTTCATTCCTGAATGCGAAATGTTCAAATAATTCCCAAAATATATCCGAATCTAGTGGACTCAATGCTATGGGATCAACATCTACTGTATTTGCAACTACCCTTTTTGCAAATACCTGATTCTGAGTTGTTAGTAGGACTACACTACCTGGGGCGCAGTGAGATAAGGTTTCATAGAGGCATTCCCAATCATATATTTCAATCAAATCATCGAGGACAATTAGAAATTTGCCGACACTACCAATGCACGAAGTGAGCTTTGTAAAAATGTTTTGTAATGTCATCAAATCAGGACTTGAATATCCCAAAGATTGGTAAATCTCACGCATCACCAATTTAGCATCAACATCAAGTTTGCTAGAAAAAGAGATCCATACTTTTGATGCAAATTTTTGTTGTACCCCAGGATTATTATAGACTGCTCGAGCGAGTGCTGTCTTTCCTACCCCACCAATCCCAACAATAGGAATAACGCAAAGGTTATGCGCTCCTTTTTGTCTGGATTTCACCTCTGAACCAAAGATAATATATGAAATCTGATTCAATTCAGATTTTCTACCATAGAAACCCACCTCCTGTAATGGTGTAAACATGGTTTTGGTTTCCTGTGGTATAGTAACTTCATGGGTATGCGATTTATTATTTTCAATCATGTTTACCAAACTCAGAATTATTGGGATATCAGTAGAAAGTTTGTTCAACTGAACCATGACCATATTTAAACTATTGAGGTTATCAGCATGAACAAACATATTCCTGACAATAGAAAGATAAGAGGAAGCAAATCTCAAAACCTTGTTCTTTCCCTGAACTTCCTCCTCAATAGATTTGGCTTCCATCTGCATGTTGTCCAACACATCTTCCGCATCATAAACAGTCTCTTTCAGCATCCTCAACAAGTCTGCAAGAGCTCGATTGTTGATAATTGCTTGTTTTTCAACCTCCTTGACCGTTTTTTCACAGCTTAAAAGGGTAATGGTCAATTCCTCAACCATCTTTTTAGTGTCTTTCTGCAGATTATATTTAGGATCGAGAAGCTCCTGTGCTTTGTCAAACACAGTCCTAATCAATGGCCCTGCCATTATTGAGATTTTCAGAGTATGAGCTCTTAGGTTTTCTGGTGTATATATGGAGGATTGAGTTATCTTTAGTTTTGTTTATTTATAGAAGCCTCGGAGCTATATATCTTAATTTATTACTAATAAATTTAGAATCAACACTTAATTTTCCATTAAGTTGATTATAATTTGTCAGACACGTTCAACTAATTACTATATATCTCCAGTATTATGATATGATCATATGATGTGCAATTTAATGGCATGTACAATTATATTCTTAGTTTAATGATCCACTATATATCTCCAGTTTTATGATATGGTGTGTTAGGAAAATGTATAGTTTCTGTTCTTTAATGAGTCAAGTCTTCTAGGCCCTTATTTTTTATTAGTGAAAAAAAAAATATGCTAGTTGGCTTGCTTACGAATTGATCATGTAAACAAATACTAGTTGGCATGTTCATCTTGTTTCGTTGTTATATATATATATATATTAGATAAGTTGAAGAATTTCCAATACTTATTTTAATTTTTGTTGTTGTTGACAACTTATGAAAAAAGAGTAAATAACAATCAACTCCCGTGAAACTTCCTTTCCACCCTTGATTTTTTTTATTGGAAAAATTCTGTGGTTACAAAAGAATTATTTCTACCTAATCAAATTGATAGCAACAGCTTCTAATATAACATTTGCGCTAGAGGTCTACAGCTTGCTTATTTCCTAATTCTTCCCTTTCCTTTAATTGTTTGATTTCCTAAATATTAAGATTTATAACAAAAAAAACTGTCACAACAGAGTTTCCTTCTACAGCAGAAAGTTTTCTTCTACAAGTTGCCTTGTGTGCCACTTCTCTTCCGATCTTATGTGGCTCACGTTAACAGTTGTATTATATCGCCATACCCAATCAGTAGAACAATTAAAAAAAAAAACGAGGGTAAGATGGCAAATAAAGAGTGGAAAAAAAATTAAGAGCAACTTATCACTACTACAGAAAGGGCCATCCTACACTACACATCGTACACGGATTTGACAATTTTATATTAAAACCGTGTACAAATTCAAATAGGTTTTTTCCAAAGTCCGAAATATCTGTGGAAATCCTATACAGATATTTATCGAAGAATCAGTGTACAATTGTTTGGAAAAAAAACTGTGTAGAAATGAAGGAATTGTACACGGATATTTATCCAAAAAACCGTGTAGGAAAGGTTAGAGAGCTACACGGCTATTAGTTTAAAAAGTCGTGTAGGAAGGGTTATTGTACACTGTTTTTTAATTAAATAGCCGTGTAGAAATATTGAGAGAGCTATACGGATTTATAGTGAAAAATCTGTGTAGAAAGGGTTTTGTAGGATTTTGATTATATAAAAGGCCTTCTCTTCCGGTGTCGTTTTGATTCATTAATGCTCTCTCTCTCTCTGTATTGAATATTGGTGATTTTTGCACACTGCTCAGCTGGGATCTGAGATATATGAAGTTGTAATTTTTTCCTCTTTATCTTACTAAGATTAGTAATGTATGTATGTATGTATGTATGTATGTATATGTATGTATGTATGTATGTATGTATGTATGTATGTATGTATATATATATATATATATATATATATATATATATATATACATACATACATATAGGAAATTGCTAATATGCTACGTGTAGCATAGAGCACTTTCGTGCAACGGCTTAAAATTTGAGTTTTTAAAATCCTAACGGTCGATCCAAATTAGATGTGTTCTACATATTGAAATGTGCTTGGAGACCAAATTTTATATTTTTTGGATTTTTTTTACTATTTATTAAGCCATTTTGAAAATCGCTGATCCAATGGTTTCACTGTTTGGTTAAGCCACTGTTGGATCAGCGATTTTCAAAGTGGCTTAATAAATAGTAAAAAAAATTAAAAAAATGTAAAATTTGGTCTCCAAGCACATTTCAATATGGAGAACACATCTAACGTTCGGATCGACCGTTAGAATTTAAAAAAAAAAAAATCAAATTTTGAGCTGTTGCACGGAAGTGCTCTATGCTACGCGTAGCACCGTAGCCCTGTCCTATATATATATATTTCTCTTTTCTTTCTCTAATTTTCTGTTGCTTATTATTGCTTATTTAGGTCATGTGTAATTATTAAAGCATTCATGCTTAATTTGTTAGGTTAATATAAATAATTAGTGTTTTGGTCCAATAACCGACCTATTTATATGATTTTAGGTCCATTTCCATTCAAAATTAATCCAATAGGGATTAATTTTGGATAGTCCCCGGTTTGGAACTGCTATTTGAATATTAGGTCTCATTTAGGATATGAACACATGTTAGCGGGATTGAATTAGTATTTAAGAAAAATTCGATAGTATTTCTCCTTGTTGTTCCTACGAGTATGTGGTTCGTACGCATACTTGAGGAGTTAAGAGGAAATGCTGCCGAATTTTTCTCAAATACTAATTAAATCTCGCTAATATGTGTTCACATATAAACCATAATATTCAAAGAGTGAGTTAGGATTGTAAACCGGCCCTTTGTAAGCCCAAAATTTGGTAAAAGTTATATGTTGACCACCATGATTAATTGAAATCATTTTTTTAAATTTAATTTACATATGGATAGAAATTGGAAATTGGATGTATGAATTGCAAGGTGATAGTGCAGTTGGTTCGAAGTTGGAAATTACTTGTTTTGCCATCTGAAAAATATAAATACTGGCTAGCAAAATTGGAGGCTAGCAAAAAAAAAAAATATATAAGACAATTCTACACGAATATTTAACTAAAGTCCGTGTAAGAAGAGGTAACCATAAAATAATATTATACGAAAACCTTCATACATAGATAATTTGATAAAAGTCCGTGTATGATTGTTTCCTACACGGATATTTATCAAATAATCCGTTTAGGAAGCTATTCGTACATGGATTATTTGATAAATATCCGTGTAGAATGGTTAAGAGAGCTACATGGATATTTACCTAAATGTCTGTGTAGAAAGAGTAATCCTATACGGATATTTAGGTAAATATCCGTGTAGCTTGGTTATATGGAGAGTGACAGTGGGATTCCTACACCCTCACATGCATACGAGTAAATATCCGTGTAGGAATCGTTAAAATCGCATACGAGTAAATATCAGTGTGTAATTATTTATCGATTCCTACACCCTCACATGCATCTTACACAATAGAAAATCTGTGTAGCTCCTCTATTTATGTCCGTGTGTAATATTTCTGTAGTAGTGTTCTTTCGGCAAGAAGCTGCTACAAGAGAAGTCAGTTCTATTGTGTTGGTCTCTAGTATAAGAGAATCCGTTACTACATTCAAGTTTAACCCCATAAAAGTTTGCAGTTCTGTGGTAGTGCTTCCCGCTGCCCTTGCACTTTGCCACGACCTATCACACGTCTCTAGTCATGCATTGTTTGCACCACGTCTCTTCGGAGACATCCGATATAATATTAGAAGTGTTAGCTGTGTATTTAACTTATAATAATCCTTCTCAGCAAGATGAAGTTGCTTGGTTTTGACCAAATTGGTACCATCCCAACTGTCTGTTGCAAAAACTTTGCAGATTTTTGTGTAATTTATTGCGATTTCTGACACTAATTATTTAAGCTTCTGTCTATTATTTATGCTTACAAAATGCATGCATAGCAGTAATTTAAGCCTGTTATTTATAATATATAGTAACAATTAATGCTATAAAGAAGCCATAAGGGAACTTTCATACGTATGGAATTTTGTCGTCTTGAGGTAATTTTCTACAATTTTAAGGGAAAACATGGCTATTAATTTAACAAAAAAGAAAAGAAAATTAATGCACAATATATTTAAATTTTGTCTTGCATCGTCGTAAAGTATTTTAATATTTGTGAATTGGTAACTAATTCTTGTAAAAGTTTAATTATGAACAATTAGATATAATGCATTATCTTTTAGAGAAGACCAAATTTTGAAATTGATGCGTTCTAACATAAGATATTAATTGTTCCGCTGTTTGAGTACGGTGATGATATAACAAAAAAGTAAGAATAAAATATTGTGAATTCTTCAACTAAGCAAATGTATACATAATATATATAAGGAAACAAAATGAACATACCAATTTGCATTTTTTTTTTCAAGATCAATAATGAGCAAGCGCACTAGCATATTTTCTTCTGACCTATATAGATTATAAGGCTAGACCTTATTTTTCTTAAAACAAAATGAACATGTCAACTAATTTTTTGAAGAAGAGATGTAGGAGGTTATGCTTTCAAATTCCATTAAACAGACACGAAGAACATGTCAACATGGTTTAGAAAAACGCGAGATGAAATTCAATCCAGTGGATAGGTTTGACTAAAATTATTTACACCGATCTGATTGTTCCTAAAACTTAATTTGCGTATTTTGGTGAGGTTTATTCCAATTTCTGACATTATTTACTTAAATCTTATATTTATCCTTTACACTTACTTTTAAACCCGTTATTATAAAAGTATTAATTGTAACCTGCAATAAACTAAACAGAAAAATAAATATACAATACTTGTTACCCTGGATTCAAAATCTTTTACTTGCGTAAAATTTTAAGAAATATTTTAGTTTTACTTTCTAACACCTTTGTCTCAATTTACGGAGAACCTGTGTTTCTATCTAGCAAGATCACGCGCTTCCTACCAAACAATTAATAGGACATAAATTTCGAAACTCAATTAAATTATATTGACAGCAACATATATAGTGTTCCATGGTTTTGCAGCAAAATGATGTTATAATTAGATTGTTAACATTTCATTAATTTAGCTGCAACAATGTCTGTCTCATTTTTTTATTTTTTATTTTGTGATATCATCACGTACACACAAGAGAAGAATCTTTCCAGGGAATTGACTTTCGATTGTTGAAAAACCTGTTGTTATTGTTAGGAATGCCAATTGTATGTAGATTGTAATTCTTGTTACTTTTTTAATCATCAATTATTTAACAAGCTTATACTAGCTAGCATATATTTTTTTTCACCAATTCAAATAATAAGGGATTGGACATGCCAACTTGCTTTCATAATTTATTTGTTGACCATGACTGTCAAACGCATATCCGACCTTGTTTTCATTATAATATTTGTCCTCGAAAGCATATTCTATATATACCAGTGAGGCCAACTTGTTTTTCTTAGGAAAAAAAATCATTCCGCAAGATTAAATAGCACTTAGTGGATTGCACTTTATACTAAATTAATTAATAAAAAAATTGATTAGAGCCAATCAATATCAAACCCAGATTAACATAAAATACGATTTTTTAAAAAGCCCATTCGGTATCATAATTCCGGAGAGGAAGGTCGAAAGAAATGAAAACAATCGATCAGCATAAAAATAATATATTACTCCAATTTATCGAATATCGATTTCAATGACGTTTGTTTTCATTGGGGAATTGCTTCTTATTTTTTATTTTTTCCAAAGCAAACATATCTATTGTTATATATTTTATATTTTTTATATGGTTCATTTCGAAGACCATTGGCTACAATAGAAGTTAATCTTTGGATAAAACTAAAATCAATGACCGGAGTTTAAAGGATTGACATATCATTCTTCATTGAAAAATTAATCCTTTTTTTCTGACTTTTATTTGTTTATTTTATTTTATTATTTTTATTTTCAAAGTCGATCAATAAATTACTCATATATTTTTACAGTTTTTATTTTCATCTGATACCTCCTCTTCCTTCTTTTCTTATTTTTCTATTTTGTTATGAATGGTCAGCTTGATGATCACCAAACTGCGATACCACTTTGTTGAATAAAAAGAATTCCATGGAGTGCCTGCTCGAATATACTGTGAAGAATTTCTTATAATTTTTTCTTTTCTCATATTCTAATATTTCGTATAATCTCTCATCACATTCCGCTTATTTATTTTACTTATATCGAACATATTATGTCCCTGTATACCACTATTACGGAAAAACAGATTGCATACGGACATAAATGAATGAGCTACATAGATTTTATGTTGTGTACGATTTGAGGGTGTAGGAATCGGCAGACAATTACACACGGATAATTACCCATGTACGATCGATTATAACAATCCTACATGGATTATTTAATAAAAAAACCATGTACAAACACCTCCCACAGTCAATCTCCGGGCACCCGAGCTACACAGATGTTTACCAAATATCTGTGTAGGATTGTTATCATCCTACACGGACATTTACCTAAATGTCCATGTAGCTCTGTTACCATCCTACACGAATATTTTTCAAAAAAATCCGTGTACAAATATCTTCCTACACGGATAATTTGATAAATATCCGTGTAGGAAACAATAATACATGGACATTTATGAAATTATCCATGTAGGAAGGTTCTCATATAATATTTATTTTATGGTTATCTATTCCTACACAGAGTTTAGTTAAATATTCGTGTAGGATTGTCCTTTATTTTTTTTCTTTATTTTGTTTTTTGGCTAACTTCCTGTTTTACTAGCCATTAGTTCTCTGTTTTCAGATAGCAAAACTGAGAATTTCAAAAACATTTCAAGCCATTTAAAATCCAGAATTCACTAAATTATAACTATAACTATGATAAAAACATTTAAATCAATTCCAAAACATATAACTATTAAAAATTCATGTACACTAAATTATACAAATCCAAATTATTTGTTACAAAATTCTGATGTAAACCACCTTGCCCATATACTTCTAACATCGTCGATCTGCTCCTCGGAGTAAGCCGCTTTACTCAAGTCATACTACAAATATAATTTGGTATTAGTTAGTAACAAGAAAAGCTAAATGCAATAATAAAATGAAAATTAATATGAATTACATACCCCATTTGGAAAAACAAATTGTATTCTTACGATCGAGTCAAACATAAAAATCATCGTGTAATAATTGCATTCCCAACTCTCCGTCTGTTGCGGGCACTGAAATTTACATTTATCGGTCTATGTTAGAATGACAATAATTTTTTGAACATAATATGAAATTATAAAATTATAGTGTGCTCACCGTTAACCACCCGAAAGTCAATTTATTCTTCATCTTAGGTAGCATGCATTGCCGTCCTCTCTCTTTAATATATTGGATAAAAGCCCTTACAAAATTAAGTGACAGTAATTAGCAATTCCATAATTTAATTACAATTGAAAAAAAATCAAACCAAGTGAAAAATTATTGCTTACCTTTTTACATATACAGGGCAAGATCCCTTTGCACTTTTCGATTGAGATTTTTCCTTTGGGCTATGCAGAATTCATGATAAATGCCCTATTTTCGGTCGGAATGATGATGATCAAATACCAGTGCTTGTTGTGGCATGAGAAATATAAACACAATTATAATCACATTTATTTCATTTTTCTAATTATTTAATTAAAATATAAACAATACATAATTTAAGGTTAGAAGTAACCTCTGGTGGTATGGCACGAGAATAAATTTTTTCTCATCCGTGGTGCAATGGTGTATTTCTCAGCACATGTATTGGACAGACTGGTCACCCGAATATTTCAGAAAAGTAGCATTAAGTTTGCCGGGTCCATAAACATACACAAGTTCCTTTTCTTGTCGACTAGCCGTTCACAGTTTCGGCGCAGCTTCCTGAAAAATCATCATATTACATTTGAATATATATTGGAGTGCTATACACATGATATAAATAAATTTTGGTCACTTACATGAGAAAAATGGTGATGAATGCCACATCGAGCCATTTATCGCTACCCGAGGCATGTAGAAAGTCTTTGAAGTCTTTGAAGTCTTCGAAAGACAGCATGGCATCCAAAATTATAAAAAATTTCTACATTCTCATCATTCTCTTCATAATTTTTATTGGTACTACTATTTTCTCCAATTTTCTCACCATGCATGAACTAACATGTATATCTTTTCTTAAATTCTTGACAAATCAAATGAGCTCTAATTTCTTTCGAGTCCCCAAATCCTATACAATTTTTACAATCCCTACAAGGACGCAAAATATCAACATATTTTTTCTTCACTCTATAACTCTCAGCATATTTTAAAAACTCTTCAATGCGAACCAAATATTATGCACTGTCACGTCACAATTCATACATCTAACTTCGATCAATCTGTAAATTAAATTAAAAAAAATGATTTCAATTAATCATGGTGGTCAACATATAACTTTTACCAAATTATGGGCTTACAAAGGGCCGGTTAACAATTCTAACCCACTCTTTGAATATTATGTCTAATATGTGAGCACATATTAGGGAGATTTAATTAGTATTTGAGAAAATTTTGACAACATTTCCTCTTAACTTTCCAATTATGCGTACGAACCACATACTCATAGGAGCAATAAAGAGAAATACTGTGGAATTTTTCTCAAATACTGATTAAATTCCTCTAACATGTGTTCACATCCTAAATGAGACACAATATTTAAAGAGTAGTCCCAATCCGAGAACTATTCAAAATTAATCCCTATTGGATTAATTTTGAACGGGTATGAACCTAAAAACATATTAATAGGTCGGTTATTGGACCACAATACACTAATTATTTACATTAACCTAATTAAGCATGCATGCATTAATAATTACACATGAACTGAATAAGCAACTAATAATAAGTAATAGAAAATTAGAGAAATAAAAGAGAAATATTACTACCATTAGCAAGATAGAGAAGAGAAAATCACAACTTCAGCAATCTCAGATCCCCAGTTGTGTTTTGCGCAAAATCAGACCAATACAGAGGTGAGAGAGACCTTGAAAAGAATTAAAACGACGCTGGAAGAGAAGGTATTTTATATGTACAAAACCCTATTAAGACCTTTCTACACGGATTTTTAACAAAATATCCGTGTAGCTCTCTCAAGGAATTATACACGGCTATTTACACTATAATCCGTGTACAATAACCCTTCTTACACAGATATTTTGTTAAAAATCCGTGTAGCTCTCCAACATTCCTACACTGCTTTTTTGTTAAATATCCGTGTATAATGTCTACCTTTCTATACGATTTTTTTTTCCAAACAATCCTACACTTATTATTTAATAAAAATCCGTGTAGGATTCCCACAATTATTTCGGCATCTCAAAAAATCCTATTTGGGACACGGTTTTTATTTAAAATTACCAAATCCGTGTAAGATGTGCAGTGTACAATTGTCATTTCTGTAGTAGTGTACGTACACTCTAATATGACTTCTGAACTACATAAAGATACTGTAAATCATTAAATTTCCTAAAAAAAAACCAAAATACATTCACTAGAACACATCACTATTGAACCGCGCGAAATAAATTTATTTAATTTCTAACATGGCCTAAATTAACACTCCAAGATATCTGGATCATTAACCTCCAAGATACAGGATCATTAACCTCTTTGTTGAAAAACACATGTTCAAATTACACAAGAAGCATAATTTCAAAAAGAAAAGAAAAGAACACGTAAACTCTAGCTAGTAGCTCCCAAATGCACTAATACCCCAATATTACAGCAATACATATTAATCATTACAAACAACCATTTCCTGATAAAAAAAATAAAATAATAGACCGTCGATGTCAACCATTATCTTCCAAAGGAAACTAAACTAAACTCATCTTCTGGAGACAGTAAGTTGAATACCTCTTACTACTTTTCATTAACTTGATGGAAAGTTAAATGTTAATGCTAAAATTATTTATAACAAGTTCCATTGTGTATGGGATCCTCAGTCCTAACCCATTATATATACCTCTGAGGTTCCTATATAACTTGACCGCAAACACTCAATCCACCAAATACAGAAGAAAAACCTAAGAGCTCATATTCCCAAAATCCCAATAATGACAGGAGTAGAGTCATTGATTGTTGGATGGTTTGCACCGCTGGTCATCAAAACTGTGTATGACAAAGCAGAGAAGTTTCTCAGTGATAATTATCAGTTGCAGAAAGACACTAAAATGATGGTTAAAGAATTGACCACTACCCTTTTAGTCTGTGAAGGAGCCGTCATAGAGCTCCAAAATATACCAATTATTAACAATCGAGCTCTTGCAGACTGGCTGAGGAAACTGAAAGAGACTGTTTATGAGGCGGAAGATGTGCTGGACAACATCGAAGCAAAATCTATCAAGGAGAAACTTCAGGGAGATAACAAGGTTTGGAAATTTGCTTCCTCTTCTTTTTCTACTGTCAGGAATATGGTTGTTCCTGCTTATCACCTCAAAAAATTAAATATGGTTCTGGTTCAGTTGAACAAACTTTCTACTGATATTACAAATATTATTAACTTGGTAAACATGAATAAAAATAATGAATCCCATACCCGTAGAGTTAACGTTTCAAGAGAAACCAGTTCCGGACCACTTGGGAACGTAGTTTTTCATGGCAGAGAAGTTGAATTGCAACGGATTTTGGGCATTATATTACCTTCTAAGCCAGAATCCAGCAAAAAGGTTAGGCACATTATTCCAATTGTTGGGATGGGTGGGGTAGGAAAGACAGCACTTGCTCAAGCTGTCTATAATAATGATAAGGTACAAGAAACTTTTAAGAAACGAGAATGGATCTCTGTCTCTAACAATCCTGATGTTGATGTTAAATCGGTGCTGCGTAAGATTAATCAATCTTTAGGATACGAAACTCCAGAATCTTCCAGATTAGAGGATATTGTTTTGAATAATTACATTGAGGAAAATGGCAAATTTCTAATTGTCCTCGATGATATATATGAAATAATTACATCTGAATGGGAATACATCAAGGAAACCTTATCTTATTGTGCCCCAGGTAGTGTAGTTCTCATAACAACTCAGAATCTGGTACATGCAAATAGGGTAGCAACCTCTGATCCCATTGCGTTGAGTACACTAAACTCAGATACATATTGGGAATTATTTGAACGTTTTGCGTTTGGGAATCAAATACCCCCTAACTTAAAACCAATTGGAAAAGAAATAGCTGCAAAATTACGCGGTTTACCCTTGGCAGCTAAAATAATCGGAAATCACTTAAGAACTAATGTAGATGAAGCAAAATGGAGGAAATGTTTGAATAATGAATGGTGGAAGTGGAATATACGAGAGGTCAAAAGCGAAATCCTTCCATCTATTGGTCATGGTTACAAACAACTAGATCCTAGTTTACGGCAATGTTTTGCCTATTGCTCTGTATTCCCTAGAAACTCATTGATTAAAAAAGATAGGTTAGTCCATATGTGGATAGCCCAAAATTTTATTCACTCCGATGAAAATGGTGGAATGATGGACCTTGAAGATATTGGGAGGCAATGGTTCGATGAGTTGGTTGAGAAGTCTTTTTTTCAGCGTGCAGGAGATGATAGCAGCTTCGTCATGCATGAATTAATGCATGATTTGGCGGTTATTGTCTCTTCACGTGAATGTTTCTACCTTGGGGAGGGATTAGTTAATATTCCTTTGGGTGTTCTGCACTTGGCAGTAGATACCCACAATCTTGATGTCATAAAGGGAATTCGAGAACATAAAAATTTGCGCTCAATCTTATACTTCAACAGCGGTGAAGTTCAAGGGATGTATAATCCTATAAACAAGATGCTATCTGATTTAGGTAGCATTAGGGTTCTTGATTTATCTGATATGGGCATGGAAAAAGAAAAAGAACCACCAAGCAGTATTTGGAAATTACCACATCTACGTTTTCTGGATATACCTTCCACAGGAATTAAACTATTAACCTCTTCTAGAATTGGCCTTTATTATCTTCAAGCTTTGTATATTCGGAATGAATTCCTAGATTCACCAAGCGGCATATACCAAGCGCGGATCTATCAATGAGTTTAGCCAACTCTCATGATGATTTCAATTTTTTTAATCATGTTTGTTGAAATTTAATTGAATTTTTTTTTTAGTTTTAAAGTTTTTTTATGGTTGAGCTCTTCTCCCGAAGTGCTAAATTTGTGCTTGTAACGTAGTTGTTACAATTTTATTTACTAGTTGTGGAGATTTGAATTCAAAATTTAGTGACCATATATTATGTATTATATGTTTCAATTTTCTTTATTTAAATTTGCTAGTTCCATTTCTGACATACACAAATTGATAAATCTTGTCATTTGTGTGATAATAAAAAAAAACATTGCCCAAGTTTCTGATATAGGTCAACTAACACTACATAGACATACTTCACTGTCAGTTCAAACCTCAATCTGTCGTCGGTTGCCAAGCCGATGGTCATTGCCCCTATAGTAAATGTATACACATTGGTTAGTATTATGATCTAGGAGCTAGTCATAGAATAATTGTATTCTAAGTTTTGTTCATGTAATTAGATTATTTATTTATCATCTTATTCATTGAGTACTTTATTACTTATATATCGTTCAGGTTGAGAACTTGAAATTGTAGAACTCTATACAAGAGTTAATAAATACTCTAAAGTATTGCTGATTTTGGCAATTAATAATAAATATTAATTATCAGTATAAGATTACCATTTTGATTAGATGATGATAATATTCTACATATCATATGACAAGGAGTTGTCAATCTAATCAAATGAATACCTAATGGAGATCAAGATATTGGACGTGACTAAAATAAAACATTTAATATGAATTTTGATTATGTCATTAATGTTTTATTTGTGTATGAAATTCTAAGGTATGAAATTATTGTTTCTCTCACATAAGAATATGCATTTGTGGGCATTATCCAACACTGTTGTGTATTTGGCAGTAATAGAGATTCTATCTCAGTATGTGTCTCTCATGTAGAGATATAGTAATTATCAAGTATATCAATGTCCCTCATGTAAATGAGTGATGATATCACTGGCCCCCTTAATAAAATAATACAAATATGTGCACATATGATTAAGGAGTTAATCATATTTACTGAATTATTTCGGAATCAAGAAACAAGTAGATTTGCAATGATCACACGGTCCTAACTTGAATCTATTCATGAAATCATTATTGGATTGTGCCATAATCTACTTGTATGTTTAACTAGATTTGCAAAACATATATAAATTAAATTTTACAGTTTTCTTATCTTGAGATATGTGCAGGTTCATGAAAATGGAAGATCAAAGATTTACACATAAATAATGAAATATTAAATTGCAATCAATATCAAAGATGTGGTCATGAAGTGCAAGGCATTGGACATCAGAAGACCATCTCAAGAAGGATATCAAATCTGTAATATTGGTAAAATAAGCTTGAGAATGAATAAAGTAAGGTCTACCGTTCTAATAGAATAAATAAAGTCCCTATCGATTTGTGACAGTATAATTCGGTTGGGACCGTCACCTGACAATAAATTTTTCAGAGCGTACCATGATGGCTACCGTCATAATGGTACATCTACTGTTGGAGTTAACGGCTTCCAAACCTAGTGTAAGTTGACCAGCCATTTGATAGGCATAAAATATAGGCATAAAATATATACACATTTACACATGTTCGATATAGATTTTATCATAAAAATACTCTAAATATCTTGTATTTTGATATATAAATGTCATATATTACACCTGGAATCAAGTTACTGTGTTTGCTTGCTTTAAATAGTAGAAAATAGTGAAAAAGGGCAAAATACGACCTTCCCAGAACCTAGTGCGGACGTGCGGATTTCGATATGACCAAAATAAGTACTTAGAAGGGTTTTTGGACACGCGCCAATTTTAAAAAGGTATAATAAGGTTTTTATCAAAATTCGTGTCAGCGCGGGCCGCATGGATCTCGATGCGGGAAGCATTCTGGTCGCACAGGAAAAGTTCGAGTGCACTGCGGAAGCATTGGGAGCCAGTGCGGGTCGCACTTAGCATTTGAGTTGCCGACACACGTTTCGTATTTTGGGCATAACTTTGTCATACAAACTCTGTTTTGGACGTATGATCACTTTTCAGAAAGCTAACGAGAAGGTCTACAACTTTCATGAAGGAATCAAAATTTAAATTCGGAATGTAAAATCCAGTGCTACCCGCATTATGACCAAAAAGACAATTTCGCTATTTTTGAAAAGCCAGATCATGCCCCGATGGCCAAGTTTAGTGGTTTTAATTATAGAAAACGTGTGAGACAAGTGTTTAACTGCTCCCCACATTTCTAGGGTGTAGAATAGCCTATTTAAGAGAGAGAATTCTGCTCGTAATGATCATCCAAGAACGATCGAAGAGATCCATCTTTCCATATCTCTTCCATTGGAGCTAAGGTGCAATTAAGAGCTGAGATTTGGAGAAGAATAACAGAATTCTCAGAGCAAAAGAAGCAAAGCAAGAGGTCTTTATTGTTGTAAGGGTTGTAATTATTTTTCTTTCAATTTCTCTTTGTTTTAGCCAACTTGTAATGAATTTTCTGTATAAGTTTTGCATCTCCATAAGAGACTAACTTTCTTTCTAGGAGTTTAGGTCAATTGCATGAACTTGTTTAATTTTATCTTATTCGGCTATTTGTTTTTATTATGATTATTTATTGGGATTTGATTGTTAATTTCTGTGATTTATCATTTGTATTAATTACATAATTAATACTTGAATTGTAGTTATCCCGTTTTGGATTCGAAAGAACCAAAATTGACTAGGATCAATAGGATAGTATCAAATTATGAATGCAAATACTCTAGGCTTGGATTAGGATCTAACCAATTTGTAATCTAAGCCAGAACTACAGAAATTAAGGTTAGGGACTTGGTGAAGGACCTAATCGTGACGTCAAACCCTAATTAGGACCTCTAGAATTGAATTGAATATTGGTATGAAGGACCTAGCGGTGAAGTACCGATATCTAAGAATAGGATAGACTAACAAGATCTTACGGTCTAGGTAGCTAGGGCGAGGGATTTAGCGGTGAAGTCTAAATTACTTAGACATGTTATTAATTGACGAAAGTGACACTTTTTAACATATTATGTTAGAAACATCATCAAATCATACATGAATTTAAACAAACCGAGTAGATAGGATTAAACAATAAATTGTAGACCAAAAGCCCCTAGATCTCCAATCTTTGTGAAAACTCTAATTTCTCTTTACTCTTCTTTAGTTTAGTTGTTTAAAACTCCTTTCTTTCGGGTATTGAACCCAAACCCTAGGATTGTTAGAAAATAAACTTTAAAACAAACTTTGCAACAACCAATTCTGAAATTAATTATTAGAGTTTAGAATCTAAAATCTCTCCTTATCCCAAGGATTGACACCTTTTATACTACAAGGATAGGTTGTGCGCTTGCAATCGATCATTATTTGAGTATTTGGGTTTATAAATTTTAAAGTTCAAAGAGTATATCGATAGCCAAGACCTATATACAAAATACTCAACACCGTTGTAATGGTATATGGGACTGTTACAACGGTATGGCCAGATTACTTCCTTTTTATCAGCTCTCTATAAATAGAAGCTTGCTCTAGGTTTGGATCATTACTCTAGCCACCTCAAACTTCAATAATTCGAATTCTCAGATCTAGAAAAGGTTGTTATAGCTTATACACCTAAACTTCAATATACTCAATCAATCTCAAGCTTATTCAACAAATACAAACAACTCTTAGAGTGATCCTGCGTGATCAATCTTTTACATTCGAGCCTTAGTTGCTCATCTTGTTTATTCACGAAGCTATAGCACTTACTGAGCCGATTCCGTGCTTGGGCTGTGTGATTCTTAGAAGGTGTAAGGGTTCATCAGTTCCAACTTTTACTTCCTTTCTTATTAGGTTAAGAAAGACGCGCCATCTCGAAGGTCGCAAGCCCCGGAGACGTAAGCATTAGTGTCGAACTTTGTAAACAACTCTTGTATCAAGTATCTCTAAACTCTACTTTTTACTTTATTATTAAATATTATTAGGGGTGTAAACGGTTGGATACGGATCGGATAGTGGCCAAACTGTATCCTTATCCGTTATAATTTTTCGGATACGGATACGGATCGGATATCAGACGGATACGAATACGGATATGAATATAATTCGGATAATTAAAAATAAATTACTAATGTACATTATAGTAAAGAATAACATCTAAATATATTTTTTTTTCATTTATAAATTCGATCTAATATTTGTCATCATAAGTTTGTTGATTACAAAACACACATCAAATTATCAAAATATTAGTCACTAATTATATAATAATGTTATATTATTCATCAGGATATATATGTATATGTAGTTTAATAAATTATTGGTATGTATATATAATTTAATAAGTTAATTTAAGATTATATAGTATATTTGTTGTAGTTTAGGAGTTAAACGGTCAGATACAGATAGTTGCGGATAGTTAAAAGTCTTACCGTATCCTTATCCGTTAAAAATTTTCGGATACGGATACGGATAGTCTCGGATACGGATACGGATCGGATAATTTAATTAAATTTTCGAATTCGGATCCAGACGAAATCGGATAATATCCGATCCGTTTACACCCCTACATATTATAGTTTAGGACCAAGTTACTCTAGTTTCCGTCAAGGTTAATTGCCATCGTATTGGGACATGAAGGCTGGGTACCACATTAATTTAGGATTTAAACATAGCTTGGCCATGATTTTAGCCTGGGGTGCCTCGGTTTGGTACCGACTTAGTACCAGCATGAGGTACAGTTGCTCTAGGTCATGGCTGGGAGCTCAAGGGAGCAAATTCAGATGTTTAGAAGCTTACTGAGGACCATGGAGGTATTGATTTAGCTTAGGATTGGTTTTAGAATCGGATGTAATAAAGAATCCATGAAATTCATGTTTTTGTATTTCTAATCAAGGCCTTTCTTGCAAATTTTACTAACAAGTGTATGTAGTTCTTGTCATGTGTATATAATGTTAATCACCAGGAGATGCTGTGTCCAATTTTGTAATTTTTAGAGATTTATTTCCATTTTTACTGATTTTATTTGTGCACAGGGGCAAAGTTGTTCAAGTACTGTCATATTTTATTTTATTTTTTGAAAGCTTAACATTGAAAATTCATATTAAATTGAATAAAAATCCGATTAATGCAAAATTGGTGCTCATTTTGATTATTTTGGAGTCCTTTATGTGACTGTGCACTTTGTTTTGCATTTTGGTTCCTGCATCAGTCTGCATTGACTGATTTGTCAGCATAGGTCAATTTAGCCATTTTTAGGCCTTATACTGTACCAGTATTGCTTTTATAGCACTTAAGTGCTGATCCTGGAGTTGGTATCATTTGAAGATCCATTCAAGGTACTTTGAACATAATCAAGGGGTTGGTTAAGGTTAGAACAGTTTTTTAGTAGCTCAAAGCTACTGTTCTTATGCCAGTGATAAAAAAAAAATCATAGAAGCTCCAAAGAAGTTACATTAATGAAAGTTTAAGGTTTTGAAAGTTATCAGAACTTGCAATATTTGCAGGGAAGCCCCCGGCTTTGTTAAAATGTGTTTTACATGATCTTTTCACTTGGATATTGGACAAATCATCAAGATTTCATTGTAACAAGATTATGAATGGCTTAAGGCAGTTAAAGCTGCCGCCTATTCACATCTTGGTACTCATCTCTCACTGTTTTGCACATTAATCTACTTAATTTCCCCATATCGTGTAATCTAGTAACATGACATTGTACAAGGAAACCAAGCTTCCTAAGATGCAAAATAGGTCCATTTATTTTAAAGAAATAGTAGAAGAAACCAGCTAGCTCAATTCTACTATTCTTGGTATTTTCATTTGAATATTTTCTATTTTTATTGCTCTTTAACCCTTTAAGTAAAATAATTGCAAAACATCTGATATGGAGGGAAACTAGCTAGCTCAACCCCCATATCTTCATTATTGTAACTATTTTAACAAGGATTAAAGAGGATACTTTGAAGGAGAGCAAAACAGAAGGGGAAGAAATGAAGAACATTATTATATATTTTTATTTTGCTTGTATTATTTTGCTATTAGGCCACAGTAGACATAAAAGAAGACCAAATCCTATTATACTGCCAAAGTAACAATTTTTATCATAGTATACATATATTTATTATATATATATATAGTGGAGAAGATATCATTTTTATTGGTCATTAGGTTAGCATGTCATTTGGTTCACCCTAGGATGTACCATAGTATCATGCAGCCTTCCCATTTCATTGTTCAAAAGCTCCAAATGAAAAGGTAACAGAATAGAAGAATAAAAAGGCAAGAACAGTAAGCAAAAGATCACAACTTTCAAAGACTTTCAAAGCAATTTATTCATCAATGGAATTGTACATAACACAGCCCCTTAGGACTTCACATTTTAGGTATCAATTATCTATTAACTTGCAGAAGAGAGAAAAACACAAAGCTTGATGCTAATTAGCCTAACTATGAGTATCTGGAGGAGAGATTATAGAGCTGCTTTTAGCTATCTGAACTGTATCAACTGTCTGTATTACATGAGCTATAGGTACCCTTTTATAGGCAGAGATTAGGTTTAGGGTTTAGCACCAACATATGGCCTTCCATCATGGCCACCAGGTGCTTGATCAAGGGTCTTGATTTGTTTCATCTTGATTCACATGCATTGCTGGCAGGGGATTGCATAATTACACTTAGGTATCTTGATATTTATGAGCTACATCATCTTCAGCCCTTGATTTTACCTTGGTCGTTGTGCTTGGCATATTGGCCTTTGATTAGCTAGCCAAATAAGGCATAGTTCAATTGGCATGCCCTTGCACCTCTGGAGAAGAAACTTCTATTTTTGTTTTCACCCATGGATCATACAACACGTGTCCAGGGGACCAGCCACCTCATCAAACCCTTAGTGAACCAATTTACTGCATTTTGAGTGTACCTGCACTGTTCCATATCGCCTTCGGGTGCAGGCTCAACTCAATGCGTAAAAAACAAATTTCAACAACACAATCATCCCAATAAAAGTCTATTGATATGATAAAAAATTAAAAACAAAGAAACCAATAAATTCAGATCTTACCCAATTTCTACCACCTAAGGTTAATAATTAATGACGAGAAGCACCAACCATGCTATAGGGGCTTGTGAAAGTTCAATCTAAAAAGTTAACCAATAGTAACGCAAGCAACTTGCAAAAGCAACAGATCTTCGATGCCTTCTGTCTTGACAGGAACATAGTTTTGTCCACTGTCTGATTATACCTTGTCAGCTAGAAATTACAGGCCGAAATGTCTAAATCCATAGTAATTATTTGCGCTCTAAAATGTCAAAACTGAGTCCATTACAAGTTTCCTACTTGCAAAATTTTCTACCAACCCAAGAGCAGAAGCTTCAACAAGGCCATACGAACATAAAGGCAATTCTTTGCCTGTCTGAAATATGCCGCTCTTGGATCATTATCCACTTCCACAGTTATCTACAAGTATATGAACAATGTCAATTTTAGAAAGGAAAGAAGTGCAATAGGCCATTATTAATTTGGTTTTTAGTTAAAACATCTACATAATTTTGTTTTAATCTTTTGTTGTTCTGTATATGATCAATTAATATGCCCCTCAATGATAGGATTTATTTCATACAAAAACCATACCGCAATTCATAAACCCTAAATTTGCCATGATCCTCTAGTAAATTTTAATATGAAATTTAAAGTTACGTACTTTGATCCAAAGCCATGATCTTTCAGAGAGACACAATCACCGTTGATTACCGGAAGTCTTTAGATTTCCAAGTAATCCCTCTCAAGTCCGATGGAGAGATCGAGAGAGGCGGCAATGACAACACTCCGTTCTTCATAAGAAGAATACTCGAATCCCAAGTTCTTTACCAACAAACCCTTTCCTTTAATCTCTCAATTAATCTCTCTTTTCTTATTATTTTGGTAGAGAGAGAATCGGAGAGCCAGAGATCTCAAGAGCCGTATTTTCTTATGTTTCCTGATTGATTAATAGGCACAACCATATCTTAATTATTAATAGGTGCACCCCTTTAATTATCCAATTCAATAGATCTGCCAGCCTGGAAGCCTGGAAGCTGTACCAATATGCTCAATACTTATAAGTCCACTCTGAACTCTTTCCTTCACAGTAAGGAACTTAATGCTCAATACTTGTTCCCACTGAACTTGTGCATGAAATCATCCACCAAGTTAGGCTCGAATCCAAATGAGACAATTACTTGATGAAATTTGAAATACCACTGTCGAGACGCTTGCTTGAGTCCATAGATCGATGTATTTCTTTAATTTGCAAACCATCTGCTTTGGGTCATCAGATTCAAAGTTAGGTGGTTGCACCATATAAATAGATTCATCAATGTTTCCATTGAGAAACGTAGTCTTAACATCCATCTGGTGTAATTCAAGATCAAAATGTGCCACTAAAGCCATGATAATTATGAAATAATCTTTCATAGACACAGGTGAGAAAGTTTCTGTAAAGTCAATGCCTTATTTCTGTGTAAATCCCTTAGCAATAAGCCACGCTTTGTATCTTTCCACATTACCTCATGAATCCCTCTTGGTCTTAAATATCCATTTGCAACCAACAGGCTTCACACCTTTATATAATGGGACGATATCCCAGACTTTGTTGTCATACATTGACTTTATTTTCTCATTCATGGCATCAATCCATTTCTGAGAATTCGCACTTTCCAAAGCTTGACGGAGACTGAGAGGGTCATCCTCCATCATGCCAATGTCGAATTCATGTTTTTGAAGGAACACAACATAATCCTTAGATATTGTGCTTCTTCTCTCTTGTGGATCGCCTTAAAGGCACTTGTTCCTGAAGTTCTTGAGGTGGTATAGGTTTCTCTTCAACATCAACATTGTCTTGTACCGGATTCTCTTCTATTTCTAGAGGTTCATTTACTGTAGGTTCATTCACTGTATGATCCTGAACCAATGAGTCTCTAGATATTCTTATTACAATTGGTACCGTTGTTGGTGCCTCTTGTATAGAAGAATCTTGTGTCTCTTCAAAGACAATATGATTTGTATTTCCCCCTTGAACCATAACATCCTCAAAGAACTTAACTGTATTTGTCTCAAAAATTGTTCTAAAAAAATATTCATAAAGAACTAATCAAATTACCGAATCATAATAAAATAATAAATCAAAATAAGGCATATTCCATCAACTAAGTATCTTCGAACAATAAGTGCTCTTTGGAGTCAATCATTATTCTAAGATAAATAGGCGTAGCAAATGAATATAACAGTCCAATTGATGTCAATTAGTCAACCTTCCTTTGGGCCGATTAACTAATTACATCCAAAATTTAACGACTATTACCTATTCATTACCACAAGCATACACATACAATATTTGACTATTGTCTTTCCTTTGGGCCAGTCCAATAACCAAACATCATATGTATATTAACTGTGTATAAATTGGCAAATGATTAACGCCGGTATAAGAGCTTACTTTGGCAAGATGATACATTTATCAATCATTTTCCAAAATATATCAAAATCCAAAGCCTTCATAATGATTTAATATTTTCTGAAGCAAAATTCATTAAAATTTGGCTTAACTGAATTAGGCTTAAATAATTAGGACCTAATTAGTATCTTTCGGCCTAATCAAAATCAAATATTGGCCTAATCGGATGATGTCTGTTGGCTTAACAGATTTGATGGTTTAACTAATTAAATAACCAAAATAGGCTTAACAGATTTGATGGTTTAACCAAATAACCAAAATAATGCATACTCTGTTGTGGTCCGACTATGATCTACAAATTCGAGTAGAACTAGGGTGCTCCTAAGTTCATCCAACCTCTTGTGAACTTGATTTTAAAATATATCGAATCGACTTTAAATGATGAATCCAGACCGTTGAAATCTTTCTATCTAATTATTGATGCGTCTACATGTGAAAATTTTAAAGTTTCGAATTAATTTAATATAGAGTCAAGTGGTCAAAGGAGTTCAAAAAATGAATGCATTAAAATTAATTTATAAACCTTAAACTTTTGACCACTTGACTATATATTAAATTAATTCGAAATTTTAAAATTTTCACATATAGACGCATCACTCATTAGGTTGAAAGGTTTCAACGGTTTGAATTCATCGTTTAAAGTCGATTCGATATATTTTAAAGTCAAGTTCACAAGAGATTTGGTGAACTTAGGAGCACCCTAGTTCTACTCCTACAAATTCATCTTAATTGGACAAGACCAAATTAAAAGATGTAACCTTAATTGGATTGGCCATAATTAATTGGTCAACGAAGATATCTTGATCCATGGTCAGAGGTCAATGCCAAATTGAATCATAAAATTACGAAATACCTCTGTAATCATAATTTGAGATATTTCGAAATAATGGCAGCGGAATACCAAAAACAATGGCTTAACCGAATTATCTAATAATTGATAACGAGATCAAAATAATAGATAGTGCCATTATTAGACATTTGACCATAATTAATTAAATCAAAACTATATAGAAGCATCTAACAAATTATTTGGTCATATAAATCAATTTTGGTTATTTGTATGACCCACCCGAACTTGATTCAATGATTTAACAATGAATAGCAAAATCAGGCCATGAATAGCGCCATTAACAGAAAATTTTCCAAAATCAATTATTTGGAAATCAAAACAGATATGTATCAAAAATCAGATATAGCAATTAAAAAAATTGCGCCATTAATTGCCCACATAAAATTAATTGTCATGAATATCAAAAATAATTGCGCTGGAGTTATTTATGTAAATATACAGTAATTATTACGAATAACAGTCAATTCAGACAATTAATTATCTTAACGTTGCAATACAAATTAATATCTATTAATTGGTTATACAAACGATACACATTCCAAATTCTAAAATTTAACTTGATTCAACAAAAAATAATTGAAACATAACAGATCATACGTTACCATAATTAATTAATTATACCTTTGGCCTTGGTCCAAAAATCAATTGATTTGCTAAAATTTTATAAAAATCAATTTCTATGGTCTGACCGATAATTACATTATGTTCTGGCCGAAAATTTAATTGTAACTGTAATTAAATTAGCCAGAAATAATTGTGCAGCGGAATACTAAACAATGACTTGACCAAATATTCCAAACTTTGATAACAGAATCAAAATTAATGGATAGCACCATTATTAAAACATCTTACCCTTAATTCTTTATCATAATACAGAAGCAGACAAAACAATTGGTCGTATGAATCAATTTTGGTCATATGAATAATGCACAGTGATTCAATAATTATAAATACTTTTTATTGGCTGTTCCTTTGAAATACCCAATATACTAATCAATTACTGAATTGACCAAAATAGCGCTGTTAGACCAAGAATGATTTGATTCAAAAAATTGTTTGTGCATAAAACCAAAATTTCCGAATAAAACCAAAACAGAGTTAAGTTTCAAACAGAGTAAGATGTTTTAATAATGGTACCAGAATCTGTTACCAAAATAGCGCTGCTATACCTCTTTTCTTTTGCCTCAATCTGTTTGCTGGGACTTTGAAAATAGCGCTCTGCAACCAATTTTGGTCGTATGAATCACTGTGCAACATATGAATTTTGGACACAGACTGAGTAAGTTTCAAAACAATTTTGGTCGTATGAATCAACTGGTACCAGAATCTGTTGAACACATGCTCTTCTTATGCGACTTCTCAAGGGCAGCGTGGCTGGCCTCGCCCCTAAGCTTGAGAACTGACCAGCTACAGGGATCCTTTAAGGAAATTCTTGCTTTTGCAATGACGAACCTAGCTGAGACGGATCTGACGAGGTTTATTTGCATGACATGGGCAATATGGAGGATAAGAAATGAGGTAGTGATTGGTGGAAAGCAGCAAAATTTCACAACATGCTTCAAATACTATAAGGAGATCCTCACTGTTTGCCAGACGGTTCACTGTAGCGTACCAGTACACCAACCACCAACTCCAGGTACCATCCTGGGAAACCAAGTGCAACAGGTGCCAATTAACTCTCCAACAGCCTATGTAGATGGATCTTGGTCGCCAGACGGGTTAGCGGGTATCGGATTCTTTATTCTCAATCAGGGGAAGGAGGTCCAGTGGACTTCAAAAAGAGTACAGGCAATGAGTGCTAGCCATGCTGAAGCAATTGCAGTGTTGGAGGGCTATAGGATGTTGCTGCAGTTATCAACAGAAAAGAGCTTCCTGTTCTCTGACTCTTTAGAATGTGTTGACTCCCTGGCCCACAAGCAGCCAATGATTCATGATTGGAGATCCTATAATGAAATATGGGAGGCGTGGCAGCTACAAAATTCCAGCAGTAATCAGCTTTGTGCGATTCACTGTGACAGGAATGATACAAAACTGCAAACTGCGCATCTACTAGCTAATTTGGGAAGATCAATGGGTTGGGATAGGACAGAACAGGGATTGGACCTGTGTTTTGAGAATTTAAGTAGCTGTGTGATGATAGAACAGTTGTAAGACCTAAGGGTCATGAATGATTCCAAAAAAAAAAAAAAAAAAAAAAGTTTCGCCTCTGACTTGAAACAAAATTTCAAAATTTTAATTTCTGAAATCTTAACCAAAATTATTTGTGCAGAAATTAATTATTCAACTAGAGTAGGCTCTGATATCAATTGATAAGATTTATTTCATACAAAAACCATACCGCAATTCATAAACCCTAAATTTGCCATGATTCTCTAGTAAATCTTAATATGAAATTTAAAGTTACCTTGATCCAAAGTCATGATCTTCCAGAGAGACACAATTACCATTGATTATCGGAAGCCTTTAGATTTTCAAGTAATCCCTCTCAAGTCCGATGGAGAGATCGAGAGAGGCGGCAATGACAACACTCCGTTCTTCATAAGAAGAATACTCGAATCCCAAGTTATTTACCAACAAACCCTTTCCTTTAATCTCTCAATCTCTCTTTTCTTATTATTTTGGTAGAGAGAGAATTGGAGAGCCAGAGATCTCAAGAGCCGTATTTTCTTATGTTTCCTGATTGATTAATAGGCACAACCATATCTTAATTATTAATAGGTGCACCCCTTTAATTATCCAATTCAATAGGCGTAACAGCAAATTAATTAATTAATTAATCTTTTCTCTTATTGGATATGTAGCCTATTTTCTTATTGGATTCTTAGCGGGTCTGAATTCAAGAACTTGTCTTATTGGACATCTTCTTATTTACCGAACATTGTCATTTAATTGTGTTCTCCAGGGACCAATAGCATAATTGTATTATTTCCAAATTTTATATAATTTAGACCATCACTAAATCATAAAGTTACTAATACGCATTCTACACATTAAAGGCTCCACTTCTCATGACACATATTGAACCCGATAAATAATACTTAATTTGATCACTTCATAACGGGTCTAATTAGATATTTGACAGTCTAATATTCAATATATATTTATATCACATATAAGCCTATATATATTGTAATTAATTAAAATTAATTCCAACACTCAATTCTCAAGCATTAATCACAGAGAATCTTGGGAAAGGGGAGGTAGCATAGTTGGCTAGGAAAAAGTCCTTGGATTGTTGTACCCAAAGATCGAGAGTTCAATTCCCCCTCACGACTTCGTAGCCTCTGCGAAGGTTTAAAAAAAAATCACAGAGAATCCAAATATTGTTCGCAAGCCATAGAGAATTTCGTTGGCCACTAGAAAAAAATTTCTTTTGATACAAAAAAAGGAATTCGGCTTCAAAGTTTGGATCCGAATTAGATTTGTGATTGATAAATTAACCCGATAAAATTTATAATTTGCAGTTCCAATATATAAGATTATAATTTAAAATAGTTCCTTATCTATAATACAAAAAATTAGGAAATTTTTTTTTATGCCACTCCAAAACTTGGAAATTATGAAATTGCCACTCCAAAACAGAAAGTTAGTTTTTTGCCACCCTAAAATCATGAAATTTATGAATTTGCCCTAATTATACATTTATTATACAATTTTGATTAAATTAAGCTGAAAACTATTGTATAAAAATTGTATTTTCATATTTCCTAAAATACCCCTCAATTCAACAGATAACCTCCTTTGCCTGGATTACTACAAATAACCTCCCGGTCTCTCCTCTTCAGCCCCGCGATTTGGTTTGGCAGTACATCAAAATACTGGTACACTTGAGCCCATTCGCCTACCCGATACCAGCACCAGGTCAAGAGATGAAGCAGAGATTTATAAGAAAGCACAATTCTTAGAAGAAGAAGGAAGAAAGCAAGATAACCAAAAACACAGAAAAGGTTTCATGCTGAGAATTAATTAAACAGAACAACCACCACTAAAATAAAGACTTGAGTTTTTGAGGAGAAGAGAGAGAGAGAGAAGGAACAGAGGATTTATATGAAGATTGAAGAGGGGAGGTGAAATTAATTGGTGGGGTTAGATTTGGAGAGGTCAAAAAGGGAGACTGGCGAGAGAAAGGGGCAGTTCTCCACGTAACCAGTGTAGCTGGTGAGGTGAAGGAGAGAAAAGGAAAGAGACGAAAAGAAGTCACCTTCGAAGTTTCAATAGCGTGTTGGGCTCAAGTGTCGCCTCTTCCAGTTTGGGGAGGCTCTTTGTTTTGCTTTGTATTCATACTTCACCAAAGGAATAAATCTTAATTTTATATTCCAAATTTAATGATTAAATTGCGAAGGTTGAAAGAGAGAGCGGGGCTGAAGAGGAGAGACCGGGATTGAATCGCGAAGGAGAGGTGGGCTGTTTGATTTGGCGGAGGTTGAAAGAGATAGGTGCAGGAGAAGGAGAAGGAGATTATATGTTGAATTGAGGGGTATTTTAGGAAATATGAAAATACAATTTTTATACAATAGTTTTCAGCTTAATTTTAATCAAAATTGTATAATAAATGTATAATTAGGACAAATGCACTAATTTCATGATTTTAGGATGACAAAAAACTAATTTTCTGTTTTGAGATAGCAATTTCATAATTTTCAAGTGGCATAAAACAAATTTTTCCAAAAAATTAATATATCAAAATATTGATATTTTAAAATAGAGGATAAATATATATATATATTTTTTATAATTCGTTAATTCGAAACTAATTAAGAATATGCGTTTTAATATAATAATAATATTATACAATAATCTTATCCTCTAACACAGTACCTCATTTGATCATTACTTTTTTCAGGAAAGAATAGGGATCTAGACCCCCCTTTTATATTAACTGTAATTAGTTACATTAGATGTAGGGTTTTGAGTTGTAACCCACACCCTGTATACAAAATGGAAAATAAAAAAAAAAAAAATGTTTACAAAGAAAATAAATTTTTACAATGGAAAAAAAGAGAATAAAGATGTTGTCTCCCGCTATCTCATCCCCTAAATGTCCTCCTAAACGGTCAAAGTCTAAAGACTTCAAATAAATTAACTTTATCTCATTTCTCTCCTCTCCCAGTTCAATCCCCTCCAAAAAATAAAATAAAATAACTCTCTGCCACCTAGTTGATCTCCCAGTTGGATCCTCAACGGTAAGGACGCGATCTATTGACTTGATCGTAGGGCTACCTAAGGGAGGGAGAAGAGATGGTGAGGGTGGCAGCGGCCGGGGCAGTGGAACCCATCGCCACCACCCCACCACTTTAGCTCCCACAGCTGATGCCTCTCTCTGAGCACCGCCACCTCACCGACATCTATCTCTTTGACCTCTAATTTCATATCACTAGCAGGAAAAGAGAGAAACTAAGGTATCGAATTTGTGTTTAACCATGAAGATACAGCTTGAGAGAGAGAGAGAGGAGAAATGGGGAAAAAAATATTTATATAGTTTAGCTGTCATCATATTAATGTAAGAATCTTGGAGATAGCTCTTATAGCTATCGTATTTTCTTTCGTTTTAATTTATTATTATTTTTTGTTAATTTGGATCAAAGGATAGAAAAATGGTTTTATTTGATAAACAAAATCTTGGTATAAATACTTTACTACTTCTATTATGAATACTTACATTGTTTTAGTAAGAATAATTTTATTTATTTTGATATGTATACTTTCAATGTTCTAGTATAAATATTTTATATGTTTTAGTATGAATACTTTGTAGTTTGAATATTTTCTAGTAATAATTCTTTGTACATTGAATATTTGCTAGTATGTATATATATAATTTCAATATTATAATATGAATATGTTATATGTTTTAGTATGAATACATTGTAGTTTGAATATTTTCTAGTAATTAAACTTTGTAGTTTGAATGTGTTATATGTTGAATATTTGCTGATATGTATATATATACTTGCAATGATCTAGTATGAATATTTTATATATTTTAGTATGAATACTTTGTAGTTTGTATATTTTCTAATAATGATACTTTTAAAGTTATAGAATGAATACTTTATATGTTTTAGTATGAATACTTTCTAAATTTTTAGTATGAATCCTTTTTAAAGTTTATCCATTTGTGTATTACTTTGCAGTTAGCAGAACCTTCATATTCACACTTTCTAAAACACGTTTGTGGGTTTCTCATAAAAACTTTATCACATAAATATTCACACTTTACTGAGTAAGTATTAATACTTGACATTTTAGAGAAAAATATTTGATAATGTATGAATACTTGCTTGACGAGATATTAATACTTGCACGTCAATGTATAAGTACTTGAACGACAAAGGACCCAAAAGTACTTCATCATGTATCTCATTTGAAAGAGAAAATTACGTAGAAAATATTCATGGTTTTAGTTTTGCAAAATTACTCACATATCATCAGAAATATTAATGAGCTTAAAAGGAGAAAAAAAAACTATTTCTAAAAACGTGTAAAAGATGAGTGTGTGACTAGAGAGAAAATAAAGTTGATGTCCAGTTTTTTGTTTAAATACTTGATGTTTTAGGTATGAATACTTAATATATTATATATGAATACTTGTGCGCATAAGTGTTCATACATGCACGTGCCAGTTGGAAATTTTTTCAAATATAAGTGATCTCCCAAGTAGTTATTATTTCTCCCAATTAGTTAGTAGTCTCCATCGTACTTTATACATTAGTTAGTTAGAGGAAAATTTAGGAGACATAATAGAGGGACTATTAGTCACTCCCAAAGAAAAATACTATACAAATCACATATCAGTACAATTTCCATTTTTTTAGTAGCTAAAAGCCGAAACCATCCTAAAATGAACAAAAATCCTGATAAATGAATATTATCAACCATTGTTAGAAAGAGTATCAATGTTATAATTGATGGGGATCAAATAACTACATTTCATATTCTGATAACATTAGTTTGTTTGATATTTCTAACTGAAAAGTTTGCGTTAAAGTGCTCAAAGAAAAAAAAAAAGAAACAAAACATTTCTTATGAGCCCTGTACCAAAATAATTGTTGCTGCCTGACCTGTACGAGCTTGTCGTTTGAATTTCATAGTAGTTAAAGGAAGTATTAAATTTTATCATTTACGACTTTGCACTGCTTCACTGGCCGGTTGAATGGTATAAATATCCTGGTAAATACAAAAAGAGTCATAAGCTGGAGGGTGGGAATAATAGTCGAAACTGATTGATGTTTTATTGTGGTAGGTACCGCACGAGGGGCCGATGTGCGGACCCAGACGATAGGTTTGGTTGGGGATACCACCTCGTGGGGATGGGTACACGTTTGGGCAGGACAAAGCACAACAATTCAACCATACCAACGGCCTCACACTCATCTCCCGTGCCCACGTACCAGCTTGTCATGGAGGGTTTCAACTGGTGCCAGGTTAGTGCATATGTTCCTTCCATGATGTATGGATTCTGATTGCAACATCGTATACATAACAGTTGATTAAACTAGGAATTGTTATTTCATTTGTTGAACATGGTATCGAAAAATCCAAGCAAAATGATCCTCCAAACTATATATTGATAGAGGAGAGTAGAATTGGACTAGGAAATTAAATGATACTTAGCATGATTGAATTAATAAGAAAGATGACACAAAATGGGGTATAAAACTAATATTCTAAAAAGTTTGAATTAATAACAAACTATTCATTTGTTTCAGCTTTTTAAAGCTTCTTGGCAGCAGCTATGGGGTATGAAACTATTTTTTATGATTTATGAAAGATGACACAAAATGACTTAAAAAGTATTAGAAATTTGTAA
This sequence comes from Carex cristatella, assembly GCA_024447775.1. Lineage (NCBI taxonomy): Eukaryota > Viridiplantae > Streptophyta > Magnoliopsida > Poales > Cyperaceae > Carex > Carex cristatella. The sequence goes on from JAJHPF010000017.1 coordinate 7,167,759, forward strand.
ATAGTACATTTTCTCAGTACTGGGGTTGGATTCTATACACTGTAAGATTTAATATCTTTGTTCGTTATAAAATTGAACACTTTTAATTTCTCAGTTTTGGATGAAAATATTAAGATCTTAAAATTTTTTGAGGACATACGTAAGATTGAACATTTTTATTTGCTATTTCATTTCTCATTTTTAGATTAAAACATTCAGATCTCAAAAAAAAAAAGTACTGTAGCAAACTTCCCCGCTGAGGAGGGGAGCGCTTTGCCCTGGACAGAAGGCCGCCCCACGGTGGGGTGGTTTGCCCTTCACAAAAGATTGCCCCCCTCATTGGGGTGATTTGGATAGATTTTAAATTTTTTTGAAAAAATGGTTATTATTAATATTTTTTTTTTGGGGTATTAAAAAAAAACCGGTACAGAATGTGGCATTATTTTCATAATAACTTAAATTGAATAGAAGATAGCACACTTCTTTTTGACCTGAAAGGTAAGATTTTTACTCACGAAGTTGCAGTGGAAACAATTCCAAGCTAAAAAAAAATTAAAATAATCACCTCATCAGCTGTATACTCAACCTCGCTGAATCCATCAAGCTCGATCGTAGCACTGTGCCAAGTAAATATCCAATAAAACAAGCGCACGTCCCCATCCCAATTCAAATTGAAATCAAAGATAGCAATGAACTTGAAAATTCAAATAAGAAAATGGGAGACTTAACAGCAGTCTTCGAGTGAGGAGGGATGGGGAGCCAGATATCTAGAGGCAACTCGCTACCATAAACCTCAGCTGTGACGGCAAGGAGGCGGATGCAGAGAGGTATGTCAAGACCCACCTCCACTCTCAGCTCACACTCTCTTGCTAGCTTGACCTGTCTCGGGGGCTGTACCACCGGTGGTACAAGTGCTGTCGCCATGGCTGTTTAGCTTCAGGAATTTTTTTTTCTTCTGAAAATTGGTTAGTTTCTATTTAAAAATCCCAAACAGACACCTTTGACACAGCCCAGGTCACCTATCAAGCCACGCAGTAACATGTATTAGGTTATCAAATTAAATGCCCCATTTGGAGGAAAGTTTGACATGCTTTAGTATTTTTATCATATCTGGCTCATATGAACTTGCATTATAGTGAAATTTGGACTGTGCAAAGTTTACAAAATTATCTACAAATTTGATGTTTTATGTTTTTCCAGAATCATAATGCATCATAGTCAAAAAGGCGTGCCAAGAGAGGTGGTCAGTTTTGGACTGTGTGTTATTAATTAATTAGATGTGAGTTTTGAGTGTGTTTTAAATATGGTCAAAGAGTATTTATTTCCAGATGTATCTAGCTGTGTTTTGGGGTTTCTAGGAGAGTCCTTTTAGAGTTTCTAGGAAGATAATTAAGAGTATTTTGGAAGGATAAAAAGTAGTTAAAATTGTATTAATGTTTATGTGACTTTTGAGGATAATTGTAAGGCTATAAGAGAAACCATGCTTATTTTGTAAAATAGCTTATAAAATATTACGAATTTTATTCTGTTTGAGTTGAGTTTTATCTCCTCTTATTCTCTTTTGGGTTGAGCTTTGCTCATCTTGAGTGATGTTCCGTTGAACTAGCTATTGTCCTTATCAATCTCTGTGGCCGGACCGTGTCATTTGGTATCAGAGCTCGAGGTTGAAGATGGTGCATCGTGCAACACACAACCGGCCTGAATTTGAAGACCAAGACCGACGAGACATTGAGATAAACGAGTTGAGACAGCACGTCCTACAACTCCTATGGCGTATTTCGCTAGTGGAGGCCGCCGATCGAAACCAAGATCGATGAATGATGCATGGATCTTCGAGAAGCAAACCTTGTGAGAATCGCGAGCGCCGAATGAGGCACAGTTCTTCCACAAGCACAACTCATGAGAGTAGAGACCGCCGGCCAAGGCACGAATTTGCGAGCTATACTGACTTTTCTTGTCACCATCGCCTTCACAACATCTCCAACGACAATGTTTCTCCTTCATCTCACCTCCAGCAGAGAAACAACTATTCCAAAAACCTCAAGGGAAAAATTTGTAAAATTTTTTTTTCTAGAGGTTCTCTTAACTCTTTTCCCTCACAATTTTTCTTACCAAAATCTGATTTGAAAGTTGACAAACGATTGAAAGAGCAAAAACCTAGCAGCAACTAGTGGTTTGCTCTCGGACTGGGCGGTCCGGGTTGGGTCAAAACCAGGTGAGGGCACGGGTAACTTGAGCACGAGGACGGTTCGGACGTGTAGCATGGTCCGGGTAAGACGGGTGTTTTTTTTTTAAATCGGACCCTTGCCCGCATGGGTGGGCGCTCCGGATCGGGGGGTAGGGCGGTCCGGGTCAAACTTGGACAGGGTTTTGTTTCCTTCTTTTCTGTTTTTTCTGTCCAGGACCATTCTTTTTAACAATTAGTCAATTAGTCAATCCGGACCATTCGTTTTAACTTGGCACAATCAGTCAATCCAGACCATTCTTTTTATCCCGAATGTTTCACAATTAGTCAATCCGGGCCATTCTTTTTAACTTGGCACGAATCTTAAAGCTAAATAATTATGCACCCTTCACTAGCACGAATCCCAAAGCAGTGTGATTTAATTATGCACCCTGAACCATTCTTTTTAACTTAGCACGAATCCCAAAGCTGGGAGAATGGAGAGCACGGTCACAGGTCACGGGCTCAGTCTTGGCGGTCCGGGTTAAGGTCCGATTCGGATTGAGCGGGTTTTTTTTTTCAAAAATTGTGGTCCAGACCGTGATTTTGCCCGCCCGTCCAACCCGTACATCGGTGCCAACCCATGCACGGACACGGTCCGGTAGGGCACGGATCAAGGGCAATCTGGGTCCCCGAGGGATTTAGCAAACCACTAGTAGCAACAAATGATTTTTATCTTTCAAGCTGTGTTCACACAAGCTTGGAAAAAATGGGTGTTGTACGAAGAAAAATAAACCGTTTGTTATAGTAACCGAAAAGACCCGTAAGAACCCGATAAAGTTAGAGAAACTTAGCTTGGTTGAGTGCAAAATAAGAATTGTAAGATGTTTTAAGTGTGGTTGTGATGGACATAACTCAAAAACTTGTTTGGTGAAAACAATTTCTGGTTTAGACCATAGTGTTTTTGAGATTGAAAGCATGTCATTTGACACCCCACTGATTTTTTGACGAATATCCCGATTATGAGGATGATTTCAACAACTTGATGGGTGACCTAAGAATGAAATAGAGTCATTTGACAACCCTTCAAACTTTGATGAAGACCTTATCAGTGATTTACTGGTATCCTCAACCGCGACGAGCAAAAACTTGGAGGGTCATTCTTTCTCAATAGCCCATGATTTGTTTGTCTTGAAAAATGAAGTTTCAAGATATGGATATGAAGATTTTTTTCTAAAATCGAGAAATGAAACTGCTGGGTTTTGGTACAACACTTTTATACTGACTTAAGTGCGAAATAAGACTGAAAAACAAAAAAAATTACGTTTAACTTAAGCCGTGGATCTATCTCCATGATTGATTTCTAAAACTTAATTTATTTAACAATTAAATAAATTAATATAACATTATACCTTGGTTCCAAATTCGAATTGGAACTGCCGCAGCGCTTGCCTCGCTGCTGCTGTTGCTGCTCCTCGGATAACAGCACCAGATATCTAGTGCCTCTATCAGTAGTATACCAGGAATGATCAGAGAACAAGTATTTCTCCTGCCAAAGATACTATACTTGCAGCACTCAGCTAAACAGGTTGTCTCGCGCTTCGCAGATTCTCTTACTTCAATAAGCAGAGTTACCGCTAACTACGCAAGATTGCAACCGCTTACCACTCAAATATATACGTCTATATGTATATATTTATAACCTCACACAATCACTACTTGAGAGGAAATCCAAGAGAAAGGAACCTGGCTTCTGCAGACAATCAATCAGCTTTCCAATCTTTCAAATGGAAATGGTATGCCTTTGCCTTCACCCTCCACCCCTATTTATAGGAATATATGGCGGTTTTGGGTGTGTTTGGAAAGACCAAAATGCCCCTGAGCCAATAATATATTAACAGGGCCCAAAATGAATAGTTCTGGACCCATAAAGGTTTGATTCGGGATCAGTGTGAATAGTACAAGGCCTAGAATGAATAGTTCTGGGCCCAGAAAGGCCCAAAAAGGTCCAGTATGGATGGTTATTGGACCTCGACATTTTGAGCTTTTATTTGGGCTCAGTTTGAATAGTACAAGGCCCAGAAAGGCCCATAATAAATAGTATCAATCCCAGAAAGGCCCAGAATAAATAATATCAATTCCAGAAAGGCCCAGAATGAATAGTATCAAACTTGGGCTTTTGGGCTTCAACTCTTGGGCTTTCTTAATTATATTCTAAATATAATTAAGGCCCAAATATACTATTCCACATATATAATTGTTCTGAACAATTATATTTCACCTGCAGTTGCAACAATAATTGCACAACGTGTCATACACGCTTGTAATTTTAATATGTTTAAGTCTATCATCTCTATGATATTTCTATATTAATTATAACATTTATAATTAATGTTTTGTCATCTTATTTATTAATTATAACTATTTATAATTAATAATAAGATTCTCTGATCCAGTTCCTATATGGTGTGACCTGATAGGATCTGTGTTATGTTGGCAGTAGAGTTAAAACCGTTTTAACTTCCACAGATCATAGGTGGCACCTGGCAGTGCACTATGACCCCCAATTACACAAATGATGTTGTCCAGTATAATATCACGATCCTGCAGTAAACTTATTAATTTACTCGTGTTAATTCTTTTGTCTTATAGTAACATATTAGGTTCAGGGTAGGTATGTGTTATCCCTGCAAATCAAATTTTTTCTTGATCTTGAGTAGATTATTTTATATGATTAATCTCTATTAATCATACCGTATACGAATAATCCTACTCCTATCAAGGGCCCCAGTGTTACTATCACTCGTATCATAATACGAGGGATGATAGTACTTTTGGTGAGCATCTCTTCCTCCGCACAAACCATGTGTATTGAAATGCTGCCTTTATAACTACCTTTTATAGATAGCGTTTGATAACACTTACGATTACACATTTCTCATGTAGGAAAGACCATACCTCATACTGTAGAACTTAACACTGAAATGAAACCGTTAAAGACACAAACACATTACCATTTAACGTTTCATTTGGGGTCAATCAAATACCATGCTCTTAACATGTATCTATGTGATTAAATGACAACTCTTTGTCATACTAACCTTATAACGGTAAACTAGTGTTCCTGCTATTTACCACGGTTAGTGACTTATTTAGAGTTTTATCATCTATATTATGAAGTTTCACAATTTCAGTTCTAAACTTACAATGATTCATAAAAGCAATAAAACTCATGGAACAAAATGATATATTAATCATCCAATTCATGAACAAAGTATAATTACGATTGACTGCTAGATTACTATCTAACAGAAACAACAAATGAAAGGTACTTCAAATTTTTTTGGAAGTTGCCACACTCGGTTTGATTTCAGTTTTGAGGAGATAACGTAACTAATCGTTAGACTACTTGATTGTGGTTTGCACAACTCTATTCTTGTTTCTTGTGTATTGAGAATTAATAGAAGTAAACTTCTTACACTGTATCAACACAGTTTGTCATTTCCAAATCCTACCATGAACATGATGATTGTTGAAAAATATATAGATTTGAGTTTGTGTAGCAAAGACCTTGATGCAAAAGTACTAAAACCTTTCATAAAAATATCCAAATCTAAAGACACTTTGGGACAGCAAAACAAAGTAAGATGGTTTTATTTTGAGTTTAAAACACAAGAAAGTGGTTTTAAAACCTGCTGCACTTTAAGGGGAAAGATGATGAAATTTAAACGCGTTATGGTGGTACCCGAAATTCCATCCCGGTAGAAAATGAGGTATGGTTTCGCAACAACATTTTTCATATGCGTTGCACCTCACATTGCAATGTATGTAAAATTATTTTTGATAGTGGGAATATTGAAATTTTATTGTCAAAAATTTGGATTGAGAAAGTAGTGACAAAATCTGAACATTAATCCCAATCACTCAAACTTTGCTGGTTACAAAAGAGTAATTTGGTAGAAGAAAGCCATAAATTTTTAATGAACTTTTACTTTGAAAATGAATACCGGAATGTGGTATGGTATGTTGAAAATTATAGAAATGAATGTCACATTGTTTTGGAGAAATCGTGGCAATATGATGGAGAATTTATTCATAACGGGTTTAGAAATACCAATTCTTTTTATGAGAACTCGAAAAATTCAGAAGTGAAAAATGCCGAATTTGGTGGGCAAAGCAGAGACTTTGCGAGAAGAGAATTGGAACAAAAAATGTTTTGTGTGATTATTCTTTTTTGGAAGGATGTGTCTTTTCTCATATTTGTGAAGAGCATAGCAGTTTTATACACTACTACAGAATGGCGCTTCCTACACTGTGGTTGTACACGAATTTTCTCTGTTTTATATAAAACCGTGTGCCAAATAGGATTTTTCCAATGATCAATGATATCTCTAAGAATCCCACACGGATATTTCATTGAAAAACAGTGTTTCAAAAAAACCGTTTGAAGTTTACATTTCCTACACGGATATTTAGTTAAATATCCGTGTAGGAATTGTGTGAGAGCTACACGGATATTTATTTAAATATCCGTATTAGGAGAGTTATTTGTACACGCATTTTTATTTAAATAGCTGTGTATATATGTCGATAGAGTTACACGGTTTAATATCTAAATAGCCGTGTAGAAAGGTCATCTAGGGTTTCAGCTGAAATAAAAAGCTTCTCTTCCAGCGCCGTTTTGATCACTCTCTCTACGAGGCACATATGAGTTTAGGAAAGATCACTCTCTCTACACAGATTAAGGAGATATAGGATTCTAAGTTTCTCCTCCATTGATTTTACTCTGAGATGGAGGATTCAAAGTCTTTCCTCCCTATTGGAGGTGGATGAAATGACACTGAATCCTCCATCTCAGAGTAAAATCAACGGAGAAAAAATTCAGCTGAAATTTAAAGTTTCTCTTCCAGCGTCGTTTTAATCACTCTCTCTACGAGGCACAAATGAATTTAGGTCCTTATGTAGCAGTGTGCGTTTGCATTTGTGGGTACGTAGGAGAAAACAAAATATGCATTTGTGTGCGCTGAAATTCAAAGATCACTCGCGGCTTCCTAAACCCACAGGTGCAACCGCACACTGCTACAATAGGACCTGCCAAATTGCAAATCAACCAAATCAACCAAATAGAGGCTACCTAAAAAAAAAAAAAAAAAGAACAATCCTACGGATATTTAATTAAATATCCGTGTCGGAATGGTTTCTTGTGATTCTTTATGGAGAGCATTAATTTTACATTTTGCATTTTATGTCATATTTTGACGAGTTCCTTTTAGGAATTATAAATATTTTGATAAGTTCTTTTTTATGGAAAGCAATAAATTATACAAAATATAGATTAAACTCCCGCGCGACGTTTGGACAACCCTAAGTAAACCCTAAACCCTTCAGATTCATAAAGGATTTTGTGCAGAAATCCGTGTAGCTATCTATCATCCTACACGGATATTCAGTTAAATATCCGTGTAGGATAGCCCACGGATGTGAAATTTTATTAAATATGATATTAATATAAATATTTTATTATATTATTCATATTCCTACACGGATATGTAGTTAAATATCCATGTAGGATTCCCTTTTTTTATTTTTTTTAAATTTCATATTTTGATTATTTAAATATAAAAATGAACTTATGTAGATGTTTTCATTGCTGTGAAGCTCTTTAAATATTCATTCTTATAAATTAAGAAATGTATTCATTCTTGTACACTATTTTACAAATAAAAATATTCATCACTGTATTAGAAATATTAAATATTAACAAATTTAAAATTGTACAACTAATACAAAAAATAAATACAAAAGAACAAAAATGTAAACAAGTAAACTTTCATATATTACTACTGGTAAATATTACAAAAGTTTCCAAAAATTTGATATAATAAAACTAAAAAAAAAAGAAACTCTAAACAACAGATTTTTTCTTTGTCCGACGAATGTAGGGCTTCGGTGGCGGATGGCCCCTGGGGCTACGTGGGCGTGTCGGCCATGGTGGCCATGGCCGACTTCTGGGATAACCTGGTGGTGGTCGTTCGTACCCGGGTGGAATCCAAGGCATTGGCATGAAATCCTCTGGAAGTGGTGGTAGTGCCTCAACAGGTGGTGGTGGTGCCTCAATAGGTTGTTCTTATGTGACACACGACATTTTTTCACTTAGAGAAAGATAGGTTTAAGAGGAACCGATTCCGAGGATATATAGGATTTAAGGCGACTCTTCGTTTTTCTGTGTTTATTTTCTGTAAATTCAATTTTAAATCTATTAATATTTGGTATTTCTAATTCAATTTTAAATCTATAAATATCATCTTTTCCTACACGGATAGTTACGTAAATATCCGTGTTGAAAAAGTATTCCTCACGGATATTTAATTAAAACCGTGTAGGAAAAGAGGAGAGCTACACGGATATGTACTTAAATATCCGTGTAGGTATCTATTGCACACGAATTTGTAATAAAAATCATTGTAGGAATCCTTGTAGCAGTTCAAAACCAAATTATGTCTTCAAAAAATTTCTAAGTCCCCCCAGTTCATTTCTTTCTCCTCTGATTTTGAAATTCTTCCATGTCCGAAAATTTATCAAAGTACCCTAACTTCTCTGAATATATGTGTTGATATTTTATTATATTAAATATGATTTGAACGTTAATATCTGTGTAGTTCAAAAATTTCAAATTATTTTTTTCAATTTCATATTTTGTTATTATTTTTATATTTAAAGATAACATTAGCTAGTTAGATTATTCAAAAATATAAATATAAACAGAAATTTAAATATAAAACCATACATCACAGAAACAGAAAACATTAAAATAACATACACCATACATCACAGAAATTAAAAAAAAAAAAAAAAAAAAAAACTAGCTAGATATCACAGGAAAAAAAAAACTATCTAGATATATAACTAAAATGAAAATACAAAATATAAAACTAACAAAATACAAAACATTTCCAACTAATTGCCGCGCCTTTTTTTCTTAGGGAAGTAGTTGATTCTCTTGCCTCCATCCTTGTTTACATTGTCCCAAATTCTCTTGCTTCTTCTCAAAGATAACCAAACATCCTCATCATCCATAGGACCTTACGGGGACCGTAAGGCTCATCATCGAGAACTGGTAGTGATCGATTCATCGGGGGATGATGTTAATTCAATTACGGGGGGTGGGGCTAAATGACTCCACTCAACTATGTCCGGGATGTGGATCGAGAACCGGAAGGTTTCAGATGGACCAACGAGAGGAGGGTAGCCAGCGGGAATAGGAAGCGGTGGAGGAATTATGGGAGCCCAGTTGGGATCATCTTGGGGGTCTTCGGCCGTAGGATTTTCTGCCGGATTTTCAGATGGAGGATTTTGCACTGTGGGCAAATTCTGGTTAACGCTAGGAGGACTCTCCATTTGGTTTTTTTTTTCGATTTGTAAAATTCTGGTTAACGCTAGGAGGCAAATTCTGTGTAGTGCGATTTTTCACTAAAATCAGCGGTGATTAAATAGAATTAAGGGAGAAGAGCGTTTGAACTCCCGCGCGACGTTTGGACAACCCTAACTAAACCCTAAACCCTTCAGATTCGTAACGGATTTTGAGAAGAAATCCGTGTAGAAAAGTTAATCCTACACGGATAATAAATTAAATATCCGTGTAGCTATTTATCTTTCTACACGGATATATAATTCAATAACCGTGTTTGAATATTATAGAGCTACACGGATATTTAATTAAATATCCGTGTAGGAATGGTGATTGTCACACGGTTTTTTATTTAAATAGCCGTGTAGATATGTTGGGAGAGCTAAACGGATTTATCTCTAATTATCCGTGTAGAAAAGGTCATCTAGGGTTCAGCTGACTTAAAAGTATTCTTCTAGCGCCGTTTTGATCACTCTCTCTCCTCTAGAATGGCTGGAATCTGATTTTTGCGCAACAGGCATCTGAGATTTGCTGATTTTTGTTAAGGTTAGTAATACTTCTCTTTTATTTCAATAATTTTCTGTTAATTAGTTTTTATTGCTTATTTACGGTTTAGGGTTTGATTAATGCATGCATGGTTGTAAAATAATTAGTGTATTGTTGTCCAATAACCGACCTATTAATATGCTTGTAGGTCCATACCCGTTCAAAATTAATCAAATAGGGATTAATTTTGGATAGTCCTCGGTTTGGAACTGCTCTTTGAATATTGTGTCTCATTTAGGATGTGAACACATGTTAGCGGGTTTAATTAGTATTTGAGAAAAATTCGATAGTATTTCTCCTTATTGCTCCTACGAGTATGTGGTATGTACACGTACTTGGGAAGTTAAGGGGAAATGCTGCCGAATTTTTCTCAAATACTAATTAAATCACGCTAACATGTGTTCACATATGAGGCACAATATTCAAGGAGTGGGTTAGGATTGTAAACCGGCCCTTGTTTTGGTGTCAATGGGTCGAAGACCGGGGTGTGAAGGTTGATAACAACGGGTTCACACTCGTTGATTTCAACAAAGTCGGGTATATCGATGATCCGTTCATACTAGCCAAGCAAGCCGCACAGGTCTTTTATGTTACTGACCCAAGTGATGCTAGGTGGAGCATCATCCTATCAGGAAAAAGAAGGATTCTAGGGGTTAAAAATGTCGTGGACGAAGAAGAGTACGATCAGTTTGACGAGATACCTCCATTTTGTACCGACGTGCCAATCGAGGTACCAGTAAGTGAAGAAGAAGCGAACTACATGAGATCTGATCACAACGAAGGATTATGGGCCGATGTACAAAAAGTGTCAAAAAAGAGGAAAAGAAAGAAAAATGGCACTGTGTAATATTTTGATTATGTAATATTTTTTAATCATGTAACAATGTTATTTTGCATTTTTCATTTCATTTTATTTTTTTAATTATGATTTTTATGTAATATTTTGTATTTAACTATTTATTAAGAGGGTTACAAAATCGCTGTTTTTCAAAGATCCGAAAACACCGATTTTGTATTTTGTTAACAATGAGTTTATAGGTTCAGTAAATATTTTGAGGTTTATATAGGATTTAAGGCGACTCTTCGTTTTTTTGTATTTATTTTGTAATTCAAAGTGATGAATTAATGAAATTAGCTGGCGCGCATCTCCCGCTAAAAATTTGGTCTTCACCTACGGATATTTAAATAAAAATCCGTGGATGAAAATTTTTAGAGTTACACGGATATATTATATAATGTCCATGTGCAAAGGGTATCCTACACGGATATTTAATTAAAAATCTGTGTCACTCTTACCTTTCCTACACGGATTTTTAATTAATTATCCGTGTATGATACCATTTGTACACGGACATTTAATTAGATATCCGTGTGGAAAGTTTCCATCTTGCTATACTATAATTTTGGTAAATATTTCTAAGTATCTGACTCTAGCTTCCCTCAACTTCTCTGATTTTGAAAAACCTGGAGTGATCCGCCGCTGCTCTTCCCTCAACTTCCCTTTGCGCCGCCTCTCCCTCTACACTGCTTCCCTTGTCGGCCTCTCTTGGTAATAAAAACAATCTCTATTCTCTCTCTATTTCCTCCTTATTTGGGCATTTCTAATTTAATTTGGTCGTCATTAATTGTTGATTGTTTTGTCGAGTTCTCCCTGGTGCTCGTCGGCCTTCTTTCCTATTATTCTTTGTAGAATCATGTCACATTCGGGTGAGCATTACATGAACCCCCAAGACGAAGAAGAGCAAGGTGTAGCCCAGTCGAGATCACAAAGAAGGACGAGAGGTCCGACAACGTGCAAAACCATCACAGAAAAAAAGCTATTTAAAATCAAGTTCAAGAAGGACGGGTGTCCGACGGGGGAAAACAGGGTGCATTACTCAAATTGGTGCAGCATTTTCGCGAAGAGGAAAGCCGATATCCGTGCAGCCTCTTGGAGGGCCTTCAGCAAGGAGACAAAACAAGAATGGTGGGAGATGGTGAAGGTAATGTCACCATTTCAGTATTTCTTTTGATTGCTGTACATGCATGAACTGAAATGACATTTGTTTTGTGTCAATCAGGCTCAATGGAACATCACAGATCATACCGGGAAAAAGAAAACTCTAAAGAAAATGAACGATAGGTGGAAGCAATACAAGATCACACTCGTGACCGAATTGATGAACAAAGGGAAGAATCCGATCGGACACTTTGAAGGGTTGACCCAGGAGATCTGGGATGACTTCATAGCGATGAAGCAAACTCCCGAGTTCCAGGTAACTAAATTTATAAAATTGTAACTATGTTTTTTGTGGATTGATCATTTTTCTGCCTTACACTAATTGATTGGCTTTGATTAATGAAGGCTGCAAGTGAAAGGGGCAAGAGTACTGTTGCCAAGAACAAGTACCCGCACCATTTAGGGTCAGGTGGGTACGAGGGTAAGTCGTCTGAATTTAAGAAGATACTGGAGTCAAACATAGATTCCGACTCACCGGATGTAAAGATAACCAACCCTAGGGGGAGCTGTTAGTTCATGGCAAGATCTGAGATAACAGCCGACGGAAGGATTCGACTGCCTGAAGAATTGCGGCCCTTGGCTCTGAAAATGGTACTTAATTCTTGTTATAACTTGTGTCATTCAAACAAAATTATAACTGCCTCCATTTAATTAGTCTTGTGTTTTATTCAATTTTTTAAATAGTTGGAGGTGGAGGAGGAGGTAAATTCGGGTGCCCGTACAGTCTCGAGGCAGCATGACAAATTGTCTCAAACACGGAGAATCCGGAGCACCCGGGTCGGGTTAGGGGTGTGGGGGTCCACGTGGGCTTCAAGGATGTCTTCGGTGGATCAAAATCTCGAAGAAAGCGTGAAAAGCAGGCTTCCAAGATGGAGCGGCTCCGTCAGCAAATGAAACAGGAGCATGCCGCAGAGATGGTGGAGATGGAATCAAGAATCTTCGAACGCTTATCCTCTCAGTTTAGGCAGCAATCCGAGCACCCACCTCCCATTTCGCCGGGATTTCGGCGCAGCAGTCAAGCTTCCGGGACCTGGGGAGACGCGTTCGATAACCTAAAGGTAATACTAGTTCATAATCACAATTAATTAATTGCTACTTTTTTATTTGTTGTTAGGTAACATTTCCTCTTAAAATGACTACATGATAATTGCAGAGCGCTAAGAAATGCGAGCTGGTTATTTGGGTCGGTACTATGCCCCTTACTGTTGCTAAAGGCGTCGTAGAGCCAAGACCGACAGATGTGGACCCTGATCAGCTCGGTCCCGATAATACTTTGGTGCGTGTCGAGGTAGTCATGAAGGAATGGACGCACATACCTCTTCCTGGCCCGAACGAGCAGATGTACACTCTGGATGATGTCCGAATGGCCACTATCCCATGGCCCAAGAATCAGATCATTTTGGATCAGGTAATATTTGAACAATCAATATCTTTTGTTACATTCAAATCCGCTCTTTTGAAATGCTGAAATTGATTTAAAATTTTATACAGGCTGATGAGGATAGTCATTTGTCACCGGTACACACGGAAATCAGAGAGATGGGTGTCGCGACTGTTGTGATCGTCGTGACTGATGCGCCAGGATCATCACACCGCTCTCTGATCACCGCACAAGAATACAGCCTTTTGCCCAGGGATTGTCGTCGCCTCCATGACAAATTGATCACGGCACCAGACAGAACTCGAGAAATCATGATCATCATCCCACCGGAGATGTTTCTGCACGATTCATCTACTGTGATGATATCTTTGAAGGACTTTCTGGATATTTTTCATGCCTCGGGTAGCGATAAATGGCTCGATGTGTCTAACATCACCATTTTCGCCATGTAAGTGAACAAAATTTATTTATATCAGATGTGTAGAACTGAAATATATGTTCTAATTTAATATGATGATTTTTCAGGAAGCTGAACCGAAGTGTTGAATCGTAGCCGCTTGAACAAAAGAAGAACTGGAGTATATTTTTGGATCCCGGCAAACTCAATGCCACGATGGTGGAATTATATCCCAAGGATACCGTCGACTACCTGCGCCGAGCAATGCACCGTTGCTTCGAGGATCGAAAGAAATTCATTATCGTGCCATACCACCAGAGGTTAATTAATTCTAACCTTCAATTTTCAAATTATTTATTATTTATATTTTTAATTTAAATAATTACAAAAATGAATTAAATGTGATTATAATTGTGTTTATATTTCTCATGCCACAGCAAACACTGGTGTTTGCTCATCATCGTCACGACTTCAAATAGGTGCTATTGCATGGATTCTGCAAGGACTGTAGAAAAAATCCCACTACAAACGGCCAAAAAGTTCGTCAAACTTATTAGACAGTAAGGAATAATTTTCCCACTTTGATTTTTTTTCAATTCTAATTAAATTGTGTATCAAAATTGCTAATTACAATCACTTAATTTTGTAAGGGCTTTTAACAAATATGTTAAAGAGGAGGGACAACAAAGCAAAGATCCAAAGGAAAAGAATAAGATGACTTGCGGGTGGTTAACTGTGAGCCGTCTATAATTATTTTATTTTATGTCATGTTCAAAAAATTATTGTCATTCTAACATATATAGGCCGATCAATGTAAATTTTCAGTGCCCGCGACAGAAGGACACATGGGAGTGCGGTTATTACACGATACTTTACATGTTAAACTAGATCAAAAGAATGCAGTTCACATTTCCAAAAGATGTATGTAATTCATATTAATTTTTCATTTTTTAATATCAATAATAAATCTTGCATCTACATTTTCTAGTTACTAATTAATCACCAATTTATAATTGTAGTTTCGATGGACACAGGACCCTTACTCCAAGGAGGAAATCGATGAAGTTAGAGATATGCGGGCAAGATTTTTTCAGGCAGAATTTTGTAATGAACAATATGGATTTGTATAAATTAATTAGTGCAATTTATTAATTACATTTTCGGAATCTGTTTTTTTTTTTTTTAAGAAAAGCTGCATATTTTAATGGCTAGCAAAAGTGGAGGCTAGCCAAAAACCAATAAAATTAAAAATAATAATAATAATAAAATCCTACACGGATTTTTAATTAGAAATCCGTGTAGGTCTTCTGAAGAAATTTTTAAATAAATAAACGTACATTCCTACACGGTTTGTTAATAAAAATCATTTGAATTTGTACACGGATAAAACAGAATAGCCGTGTACAAATCTAACTGGAGCTACACGGATTTCTAATTAGAAAACCGTGTAGGAATGTTGATTCCTTTACGGTTTTCTTATTTAGAAATCTGTGTAGGAATGGATCCTACACGGTTTGTTAATTAAAAATCCGTTTAGCTCCAGTCGGATTTGTACACGGATAAACCAGAACGACCGTCCTTGATTGTCACTTTTAGTAACGGTTCTTTATATAACCGTTACTAATTGTCCATTGACAATCATGGCAGCACAATATTTATTGGATGACTCAGAGTTACATATGTGCAAATTAATTAATGTATGCCATTGCAAATAATATGAAAAAAATACAAAAAAAAAATTCAATTTTTATTGCTGTTTCTATAGCCAAATTATACTTACAATTTTTATCGGTTAGATTGAGACCGTAAGATCATCATTGCGCACGAATATTAAATAAATATGTGCATCGCCTAGGGTTAGATTTAAAGAGAAATATTATGTCACCTCAGAGTATAATGGCACATCTATTCAAAAGGAATAAATCAAGACCGTTCTTCACTTATCAGATGGCATGGAAGCTTGATATTTTCACATCACCTAATGCATGTACAACAGTACATATGAAAAAAAATTCAAATTTTTATTTTTATTGTTTTTACATCTTATATGGTCAAATAATACTTGACTAATTTTATTGTTTTTACAAAATATATCATGCAATTAAAGACGAATTTTGAGGTTAATTGACTAAATTTCACTATATACTTTTGCAAATATTGACACATGTTGAAGTAAGAAATTATGATAAAATTCTATAAAATTAATAATTACAAGTATGATTTAGTTATAGAAACCGTAAAAAATTTGAAAATATGTTTTTATTTTTTTTTCATATTATTTGTTGTACTTTTAATTTTATTTTGACTTTACAAATTTGACTTTATAAAAGGTCACACAACTTATTTTATTTTATCAAGTATATTTTTTCTAGAAAACCTTCAAGTATAATATACATATGTCACAAAAATATTTCGGTTCACTTTTAATTTTATTTTGAATTTAAAATTTTGATTTTATGAAAGGCCACTCAGCACCTCTCTCTCTCTCTGATATTTCGTCTATTTTCGTGACTTTTTGGAATATCCCAATCGTTCAAATACATTCTGCACAAATCTCAAAAGTCAAATAATACGGGCCCCCTATGGTTCCCCAAATAGGCACCGGACACGTCGGTCACGCAAAAATTGAGATATCTGAGAGGATACGCACCCCCTGTCAATTTTTACTTCTCCCTCTAATATTTCTCTCCCCGCCACTCCCCCCCAAACCCTAAATCCCCCGCTAATTTCATGTCCCTCCCAAAATTTTCCTCTCATATTTTCGTCACAAAATTTTCGTTCCCACCTTAGACCTTAAACCCTTACTCGATCCCCAGCCCAACCATTTCCTCTCAAGTAGTGTTCTAACAATTACTCCTGACCCGTGACCCGGTCCGGCCCGCCCGTGACCCTGTATCGGTCCGGTCCGGTCCGTGCACGGGTTGCACGAGTTCGGGGGTTGGCCGGACCGGGTCAAAATCCGGGTAAGGGTACAGTTTTTGAAACCGAAACCCGTCGAACCCGTGACCCGTGAACCCGCCTACCCGGTCCGGTTCGCCCGCCCGCCTACCCGTATCCGTACTCGCCTACCCGTACCCGTGCCCGCCTACCCGTACCCGCCTACCCGCCTACCCGTGCCCGCCTACCCGTACCCGCCTACCCGTACCCGTGACCCTTGATACCCGCCGGCCCCTACCCCTTTAATCCCCATCAAATCAAAATCAAATCAATTGATTCCAATTAATCTAAGCCATTGATTTTTATTGAGATTCGCACTTGTAAAAATAATTTCATTAAGATTTGTGAATAAAAAAATTTGAACGGTTAGGATTTAGTTCACAATTTTAATTTGAAATCACAGAGGCAACGGTTTAAAATTTTCAAAATTCATTCCCCCCAAACAAAACCTCCTTAAATATACCCCAATCTCTCATATTTTTTCACATCTCAATATCTCATATTCTCTCATTCTCTCAATCTCATTCTCTCAATATTTTTATTATTATCAAAATTTAAATTTATTGTTCAAAAAAATAGTTGTAAATTTAATTTGTTCAACAAATCCCCAAACGGAATTATGAAGGTTGTTCAAAATCTCGCAAGATTCGTTCTACAAATTCGTTCTACAAGATTTGAAGGTACATTTATTTTAATGTAATTTGTAGTAATTGTTAAATAATTAGATTTATTTTGTAGTAATTTGTAGATATTTAGATTCATTTTGTAGTAATTTGTAGTAATTGTTAAATAATTAGATTTATTTTGTAGTAATTTGTAGATAGTTAGATTTATTTTGTAGTTGTAGAAATTGTTAAATAATTAGAGTTATTTTTAATTTGTAGATATTTAGATTTATTTTGTAGTTGTAGAAATTGTTAAATAATTAGAGTTATTTTGTAGTAATTTGTAGATAATTAGATTTATTTTGCAGTAATTTATAGAAATTGATAAGTAATGAGATTAGTTTGTTTTATTTAGATTTAATTACTTTTATATTATGTTGGATTTGTAGTAATTTGTAGAAATTGTTAAATTTTTTAATTGGTGAAGTATTTAGATTTGTTTTTTAATTTGTGAGATTTTATTTTTAAATTCGGATTTATTTTTTAATATATTTAGAAAATATGTTAGATTTAGATTTTGAAAATGTGAAGTATTTAGATTTGTTTTTTAATATGTAGAAATTTATTTTTAAATTCAGATTTATTTTTAATATGTTAAAAAAATATGTTAGATTTAGATTTTGAAAATGTGAAGTATTTATATTTGTTTTTTAATTTGTTAGATTTTATTTTTAAATTCGGATTTATTTTTAATATATTTAGAAAATATGTTAGATTTAGATTTTGAAAATGTGAAGTATTTATATTTGTTTTTTAATTTGTTAGATTTTATTTTTAAATTCGGATTTATTTTTAATATATTTAGAAAATATGTTAGATTTAGATTTTGAAAATGTGAAGTATTTAGATTTGTTTTTTAATTTGTTAGATTTTATTTTTAAATTCGGATTTATTTTTAATATGTTAAAAAAATATGTTAGATTTAGATTTTGAAAATGTGAAGTATTTAGATTTGTTTTTTAATTTGTTAGATTTTATTTTTAAATTCGGATTTATTTTTTAATATGTTAAAAAAATATGTTAGATTTAGATTTTGAAAATGTGAAGTATTTAGATTTGTTTTTTAATTTGTTAGATTTTATTTTTAAATTCGGATTTATTTTTAATATGTTAAAAAAATATGTTAGATTTAGATTTTGAAAATGTGAAGTATTTAGATTTGTTTTTTAATTTGTAGAATTTTATTTTTAAATTCGGATTTATTTTTAATATGTTAAAAAAATATGTTAGATTTAGATTTTGAAAATGTGAAGTATTTAGATTTGTTTTTTAATTTGTTAGATTTTATTTTTAAATTCGGATTTATTTTTTAATATATTTAGAAAATATGTTAGATTTAGATTTTGAAAATATGAAGTATTTAAATTTGAATTTATTTTTGAATAGGTTTAAAAATGGCAAGTCCTCCTAACGATTCGATTGAACAAATCATCGCGAGAGCATCGATCGATCTTTTTGGTGATGCACTTCCGCAAAATTATCAACAAAATCCCCAACAAAATCCCGAACAATTTCAACAATTTCCACAACAATTTTCACAACAATTTCAACAATTTCAACAATTTCAACCGTACTATCCCGGAACCCAAGATACTAACACTGCATATGGAGGCACTTCATCAATAGGATCGAGTGATTTTACTAGCTCACTAGGAGTCGGAGGTACTCCCACGACAAGTGTCCCTGAAATTGTAGTCGAAGCTGCCGATCCTTCGTAAAGAGACCCCCCCGATGAACCAGCACAAAAGAAGAAGAAAAAACCAAAATACAACAGCTCTTGGATGTCCTGGTATGAAACGACCGAGCTCCCGGACGGCACTTTGCATACTTTAAAGTGTAAGGTACATAATTGCACACAAGGTTTTACATATGATAAAGAGCAAGGTATGAGTAGCTTTAAAAGGCATGTCGACACGCACATAAGAAAGGGTCAAAAGCCACACGACCAGGCAGACCCGAGAATGGTCCAAACCCTTGTGAACTTGGATGGTACCGTAACTCACCAAAAATATGATGAAAAGGTCATGCTTAGTGAAATGGCCCTAAGCATCACCCATAAAGAACAACCAATAAGTATGGGTTGTTGCAGGAGTTTTTCCCGGTTGGTAATTCGGGGGTGTGGTCAACCGGCATACAAGAGGTTGCACCATAACAAGTTAACCAAAGAAATAAAAAACAATTTACCGATCGAAAAAATGACCTCAGAGCTATATTTGCATATGCAAACAATAAGGTCTCAATTACCTCCGATATTTGGACTGCCGGTAAACATGGACTTGGATATTCTTGTATTACCGGGCATTGGATTGATGAAAATTGGGTATTACAGAAAAGGGTTTTAAGTTTTCGGGTGTTAGATTCTCCGCACACTGCAATAGTAATTTACCAATCCATTATGTTAGTTTTAGAAGAGTATAACCTTAAAAGGGATACAAACAACAAGATATTTTTTATTTCTTTTGATAATGCTAGCAACAACATTGCTTCTATTGATATTTTTAAACGGGCGCTAAATCCAATCATGAATGGTGCAATGTTTCACCAAAAGTGTGCTTGCCACATACTTAACCTCGTCGTGAAGGCGGGCCTTAAAACACCAGCCGTAAATGAGTTGATAATCAAATTGAAGCTATGTCTTGCCCATATTTTTTCAAACTAAGAAAGAAAACAACGGTTTGGAAACCTATGTACCCGAATGGGATTGAACAAGTTGAGAGTGCCTTGGGATATAGATACCCGTTGGAACTCTACCAACAGAATGTTGAACCGATGCGAGCCGTACAAGGATGTTATAGGGGAGTTTTTGAGAGTCTCAACCCCCGAAGGAATGGCATTGGAACCCTCCGAAGAAGAATGGTCGCAACTACAAAAGCTTCAAAAATTTCTTGGAACCTTTTTTAAAGCAACCGTCAAACTATCCTGCTCGTACTCACCGACGGCATTTGAGTTGATAAAACATCTCAATTCAATTTCCAAAGTGTATAACGAATTGGAACAATGCCAAACACAGTATCAATCTCTCGCACCAATCGTAGATGCCATGAGAGAAAAATTCCTAAAATACTGGGAAGATGTACCCCTCTTGGCCATTATCGCAGCCTGCCTCAATCCCGCATTCAAGAGGCATTACACGATCGCGATCGCGATGCTTGAAGCGTACAAGAGAAATCTACATTTGGACACAGGTGATGTGGAAACACACGTAAATAGTAAATTCGAAGAGATGTTTGCCCTATACTACTCAAGAATGAATGACGACCGAAACCAACTGTCTTCGTCCCGTGTCGCCACTAGGTATGAACTTAAATATATGTGTTTTTATTTTTATTATTTATAATATCTACATTATTTGTCCACTAATTTATTTATTTTTTAATATTTCAAGGAGCACTAGTAGTGGTGGATTATTAGCAGATTTCCAGTTCAATCAAGCCCCTCACACATCTTCTATCGGTAACGAGTTAATGAGATATGATCTGATACATCACGAAGAAGAAAATGTTGACATCATGGCGTGGTGGAGGAGGAATGCAAGCCATTATCCAACGTTGGCGATGATGGCTCGCGACGTATTTGCCGTGCCCGTTTCAACCTTCCCTTCGGAATGTTGCTTCAGTTCTGCAAACAGAATCCTCTCTGATAAGCGTAGCAAGTTGGGTCCCAATGTCTTTGAGGGACTTGTGTGTATGAAAGATTGGATCGATGCCGAAAACCGCACGCAACATGGAGATCCTCCAAAGAACAACATCTGCAATCGAAACCGAAGAAAGGCAGACGAGCGAACGCCGACCCAGCCTAATTCAGATTCAGACGGTGCGGAAGAGACCGAAACGTGGTATATGAACGACAACTTCTAGATACGTAGTGTCGGTATAAATTTCTAATCTCTTTTAATATTTTTGATTATTTTTTCAATCCTAAATTTCTAAACATTTCAACTGTTTCTTAAATTATTCATTTTAAAGACGAATTACTAACAAAAAAAAAAGTTAGAACTCCGCCTATGTTATTTTACATAGCCGGTCCCAAGCCCTGAATAAGGAGGAGGGTAGCTTTTGTTTATAAATCTATTGTTTTAAAATAATTCGGTTTGAAAAATCTAAATTGTTTTTAAATATTTCAAATAATTCCAAATAATTCGGTTTGAAAAAAAGAAAAAAACCGTTACCAAATATTTCACATATTTTTCTTTGTTATCAAATATTTTCTTTCAAAAAACAGAAAAAAAAAAAAAAAAAAAAAAAAAAAACCCGGTCCGGACCAACCCGTGAACCCGGTCCGCCCGGTCCGTGAACCCGTCGGGGTAAGAGTCCACGAGCGGGTAAGGGTAGAGCTTCAAAATTTCGACCCGTGCACCCGCCTACCCGCCTACCCGTGAACCCCCCGAACCCGTGCCCGGCCAACCCGTGAACCCGGACGGGTTGAACCCGGTCCGGTCCGGCCCGGTCCGGTCCGTTTTAATACACTACTCTCAGGCACCCAATTAGCTGCTCCCCGCACCCCACTTCTTCTCTTCCTAATTTCATATTTTTTTTTCTTTGTTGTGGTTCAAACCCTCGTCAAAACCTACTCCACTTCCTTCTCCACCCTCGTCAAAATTGCGATTTGAAATTTGACAGGCGGGTTCGATGCCAAGGCTTTGTCGACACAGCCTTCTCCACCTTCGTCAAAACTGTGATTTGAGAGCACTTACGGTAAATCTGTCTAAACCCTTTTGTTTTTTTCCTTGTCTCTGATGCTTGTGGTGACACGAGAGTTGAGCCTTCTTGTTTAAACCACATAATTGCTTGCTGATTTTTTATCGCGCTTGTTTTCGATTTTTGTTGTGCTCATGTGAACCTCTTGATTAATGAAAAATTGGGGAAATCTGAAATTCTTAGGCTGATAGTCGATCACTATCTGAAATTCTTAGTAGCAAAGGAAAGAGAGTATTGATTTGGGAATTGGAAATTAGGCAATCTTAGCAAGCTTCATTTTGGATTTTGCTTTCTCAAAGCAGGTTTTCTGTGTTTGGAGGAATGCTGGTAAAGTTTCAGTGACCTCCCTTTCACTCTCTATTTCTTTCTGTCCCTCTTGCAAGTCAAGAGGCAACTCCGATGGCTGCTGACCAGGTGTAGACGTTCCCCGCGTGGTTAGGCGAAACAAGATGCAGGCGTGTGGGGGCTAGGAAAGAGCGCCGGGGCTGACGAGGTGTAGGATTGGACACCTGGTGTGGCGTGCTTAGGCGAAAGGGGGCTCAAGTGCCTTGCTTGAATTTTGTTAACCTTAAATTTCATTTATTTCCTCCTAATATTTAGTAGATTTATCATCTATGAGCTTAATTTTGCTCCTATATATTGTTGTCTTCACCTTCTCTCATTGTGGTTTGCCAAGTTATCATCTACATGAGTTCTAATTTATTTTTTTTACTATGCTTTCTGCCATGTCTTGCTGACAGATTTGGGGACAATGTTTGGAGGCTTGTATCAGTACCAGCACCATACCATATTGGTACACATCGTTAAGAATGCAATGTTCTAATTAGAATTTTTGTTGTCTCCCATTTCATAATTGAGTGACATTATTTCTGAAATAAGTATTAAGTTTTAAAGTAATCTCATAAATAATTTGATGTGAAGGGATGTCAAGAAAAATAATTAGTTCTAATGGTTCGGTTCGGATCATCATCATAATTATAGCTTGAATGTTCCTGAGAGGAAGGCTTATGATCCCCAACAGGTCCTTGCAAATAACATCTCTGATTTTCTAGAAGGTATCATTTTTATCTTGCTGTTCTTGTACCAGTATGCCTATTGTTTGTTCTATTATGTGTACCTGGTAATTGTTTTATGTAATCATGAGGGTCCCTGCTAAGTGCTTCAGGGATGTACTGTTATCAGTATGCCCACAAAAATCAAACAGTATTTGACACAAAATAAGGATATGGCGCACACTGTATAGTTCATTATATCTTGAAAATTTAACTGAAATTCATTTCAGTTATGTTATTTTAGTTGACTATTATGTTTTCTTGTTTTTTATTCTAATGCAAAACTCTTATCTTGCCTTGAAGGATACATGCATTTTTTCTATGACCAAAGATTAAAAAAAGATAAATGTGTATACTGATGCAGGTTCAGAGAATATTGGAGACCAGTGAGTGTAAATGCGGGCAAATATGCATAATGAGCAGGATTAGAGACAAGACAAAGGTTACTTATATTTTATTACTTATATCTATTACTTTTTCTTTCTTATATTTTGTTAATCTTAATTATTTGTTGATTAAGTGTTAAAAATTATTTTAAACTGCAAAAATCATTCGATCTTGTATGCGGTTCCCAAACAAGGTATGTTCATCTATTGCACATTAATTATAATAAAAATTAAACTGACTACTTAGCTAACTGAAAACTATTCTTTCATGCAGTTCCCACAAGTGTACTTTCTGGAACGGTCGTTAATAAACGACCGTTACTGATAGTACTTTCAGTAACAGTCGTTAATAAACGACCGTTACTGAAAGTCACTTTCAGTATCGGTTATTTAAACGACCGTTCTTGATTGTTGAATCTGTAACGGTTATTTAACCGTTACTAATTATTAGTACTATCAGTATCGCCTCTATATCCGTCCCTGATGTGCATAAATGACCGTCCCTGATACCCATTTTTCCACTACTGACCGCCTAGGTCACTTATCAAGCGATGCGGTAACATGTATCAGGTCATCAAATTAAATGCCCCATCTGGAGAAAAGTTAAGCCTTTTCAAGTCAATATTATCATGGCTCAAATTAAGATGAACCTAAATCAGGCCAACAATGGACCAAGCTGTCTGGACCGTTTTTTGGACAGTTTGACACGCTTCAATATTTTTATCATATCTGGCTCATATGAACTTGCATTAAGGTGAAATTTGGACTGTGCAAAGTATACATAATTATCTACAAATTTGATGTTTTACTTTTTTCCAGAATCAAAATGCATAATAGTCAAAAAGGCGTGTCAAGATTGGTGGTCAGTTTTGGACTATGTTATTAATTAATTATATGTGAGTTTTTAGTGTGTTTTAAATATGGTCAAAGAGTATTTGTTTTGAGATGTATCTAGCTGTGTTTTGGGGTTTCTAGGAGAGTCATTTTAGAGTTTCTAAGAAGATAATTAAGAGTATTTTGGAAGGATAAAAAGTAGTTGAAGTTGTATTAATATTTAGATGACTTTTGAGGATCATTGTAAGGCTATAAGAGAGCCATGCTTATTTTGTAAAACAGCTTATGAAATATTACGAATTTTGTTCTGTTTGAGTTTGAGTTTTATCTCATCTTATCCTCTTTTGGGTTGAGCTTTGCTCCTTTTAAGTGATGTTTCGTTGAACTAGCTAATGTTCTTGTCAATCTTCGTGGCCGAACCGTGTCAACCTTGTTCTGAATATTCCGGTAATTTCTCTTTTGAGAATGATCCCTGTAAAATTGAAAGAAATAAGAGTTGGTGACACCTTTTCAGGAATACAAAAAGAGACATATCTCAAGGACTTTTATACCAGCATGAAACCAGCACTAAGCTTAGAACTATACCAATACTAATTCTGTAACCACGCTAGAACTAAGCATTGGTATTTGTTCGATCAGATTGAGATTTAAGGACTAAATTGAGTATAATCCCACAGGAGCCAACCCTTTTCAAAGGCACCGTCCGCACCAACTTGGACCCCCTCAGATCATGAGATTTGGGAGATTGGTTACTTTAATTTTGCTAGGAAAATCCATTAGAGAATTTAAATTACACAAATTTTATGCTAAAAAAGTATCCCAATGTACACTTGTATCAGTACAAGTTTGTTCACAAAAAAAAAAACCTAGTTGATGTGCACACTAGTACTGGTACAAATACAGGACACCAAAATGGGAGATTGAAAAAGCAAAAATTAATGGAAGCTCTATTTGAAAATACAACAGAAGACAGACTCATAAATTAAAAAGTAAAGAACCAGATGGAACTCGTAGGTTCTGATTTTCTTTCCTAGATTGTTAATAGTGTTTGTTTCACCAATTTCAGGTTACGGAGAAAATGCCAACTTTTCTTGAATCACCAGGCAAGTCTTTAATTTTGCAATAAAGTTAGCTTTTAATATTGAACTGTCCAAGTTAACTTAAAACTTTTTATACACTGCAGGCTCTTCCAGTGGCGAGGCTACATGGTCATAGGGGTAGGCATCTGCCAACCTCTAAATTTTTTTTATTAGTACCGGGCTTTTTTTTATGTCTTGTCTACCTCTGTGATTTGAGCTTGCCTACCTCGAGCTCAAATTGAAGTCCATGGGAATAAAAAAACAATTGAAACTTTCAATTCAAAATTGAACCCCATAACTTTCCTCATGTTACGCGTACGCGACGCCAGAGGCAGAGCCGCAGAGGCCAAAGGGGGTTACGCCTACGCGATGCGCAGAGTCGCTGATGCCACTCGCCCGCCAGTCGAGTCGCTAGTCGCTAGTCGCCACACCAGTCGCCAGATGCCCAGACTCAAACGCGATTCCACCAGTCGCTCGTCGACGCCACTCGCCTCTGTAGCCTCGCCTCTACGCCTGTACCAGTGGCAGTAGATTCATCCAAATTTTGGTAAATTGATTGAAGGGTTATTTTTTTATGTAAATTGATTAGGGAAATTTGCTTCGAATTCGGTACTGCAAATTCGGTACTATTTAGTTCATCAGTGGGAAAATATATATATTGGGTACTGTTTAGAATTGTTTAGAATTGGGTACTGTTTAGAATTGTTTTTTACCAGTTCCTTTTTTCCCAGTTCCAATGATGATTGGGTAAAAAATATATATATATTTGGTACTGTTTTTTCTCAGTTTAGTTCTAAACTATGTGAACATAAAAAATAAAGTACAGTTTGAATTGTTTAGAATTGCTTGAAAAGCTTGAATTGTTAGAACTGTTTAAATTGCATGAATTGTGTCTTGAATCCGAACCCATTAATTTATTTCAACCCAAATCTAATTTTTGTCTACCCCTAGCCCAAATCCTAGCCTCACCACTGGGCTCTTCTAAAATTAAAAAAAATTAATAAATACATTATTCCAAGCAGCTTATTCCTTTCATAATAACAACAATCATCTTTTGAGAATCACTTCAGCATTTGAATAATAAAGCATAATTTCAGAATGAAAGCTCAAGCTAGATTCTGGTCTTATACTAAAAATAACAATTATATTGATCAAATAGTCTCTAAAAAGAAAGAAAAATTTACATCATTACCTTACTGTGTCAGAGATGAGAGAGGCTGCCGGCCGCAACTAAGGAGGAATCGCTAAACAATGATTGAAGCCTCCGCTGAGGCGCTGTTGGGTACGAGGCTAGGTAGGGTGTGGCTATGGCGTGTTGAGCGGGCGGGGTCGAGAGAGAGAGACACAAGAAGCGATGGTTAGCGGAGAGGAAGAGGAATTGACGAGATGGAGAAACCGAAAGAGGTTTATCTCGATTTTCATCGAGATCCATTACTTTAATCAAGTGAAGATTGCAAGATTTTGATCCAACAGTAAAAGCTGCCTATTGAACCGAGTTTGGTCCGATGGGCATCGGACACTCGTCTCCCTCTGAGTTGAGATATCTCAACTTTTGCTTGATCGATGTGTCTGGTGCCTATTCGGAAATAGCGCAGGGGTACAGGGTTATTAGTGAAGGATGTGTGTTTTGAAAGTTATCTTTTAATAATAATTTATGTGTTGTTTATGATTTTATTACGAATATTATTATTCATGTTCCTTGAGATTTATATATTATATCTTTGGAAGTATTCAAGAATATGCTCTTGGTCTTGAATCATAGAACTCCTTAGATGAGAAATATTTAATCACTAAATATGTTCACGATCGTGGTAATTAAGGAGGAACATTAATTACCAAGAAAGATTATCATGTCGATTAAAGTACATTTAAGTTCTATAAATGTTGATAAAGAATTATCATTTAATTACATGAATATATAAAAGTGTATTTTATATATTGAACACGACCTAAATAAATGGAACATTATATGGATTGTGTTTTGTGTCATTAATGTTTACATTATATATTTAGAATCTTAGATATGAAATGTATATATTTTTCACATGAGAAGTATATAATGTGATTACTATTTAAATACTATCTTATTATAGGAATAAAATAGTAGTTCGTTGTATACAACTTGTGCGGGAGAAATCTATATATTAATATTATCATTGTCCCTCGTTTTATTTGAGTTATGATATTACTGGGTCCCTTGGTAAAGTGGAATTATATCGCATGCAATATAACTGATGTAGTTATAATTATAATTCACTTGAGAGACCAAGAAAAAGAATATAATGCAAAAATGACACGATCCTATTTTGCATATTATTTATAATATCATGAGACAAGGATAGACACGAAATTAGTGGATTGAGTAAATAATTACTATGTCGTTTGGATAACTATAATGTAATGATAGAACCTCTTATAGTCAATAATATAAAGTTTTATATTATTGCCAAGATGACATAGATCTTCTGTACGGTCACACCAACTGAAGAGAAACAACAAGTATTTTATATTTCATAATGATGTATAAGATAAAATACATGAGATGAAATGATAAAATAAAATGTTATAATATGACATGCTTAGACCATAAATAAATTTGTGAAGTTATGCAAATATTATTTGGTATAATGATTAAATGCATTATAAGAATAATAAGAATATTGCATAATAGAATAATATTATTAATATTATTAATATTATTTATTTATAAATTAATTTATTGAACCAATCACAAGATGAGATTAAAGATGATAAAATGGCTAAATAAGACTAGTGGCATTTGTGTAAATAGTTTAAACTTAACACAAATAGTAGCCCTAACCCCTTGCCTATTTAAATGGGTGTAATTAAGGAAAATTGATGAAATTTTTCTGCCTCTTTTTGGGCCGAATTACTGTAGCAGTAAGGTTCAAAAAGTCAAAAATTCCCTTTCTCTCTTCTCTAGACCAAATTCTTGAGGGTTTTGCTCCTAGGTTGAAAAGTTCAAGGAAGGCTATCATCTCTCCTTGTTAGGTGGTTGGATCTAAGCCTTAAACTTCACATCCATCTATCTAAAAGGTGTGTTAGTTTGTTGTTTAGGTTCAAGGTGAACCAAGATGCGCATCCGAGTAAAATACGAGATCTAGAAGGGAAACCGACTTCTCTCCATCAAGAGATTTGACAATCTCTATAGGTAAAGGTTTTCATCATCTTTAGCAATAAATTAGTTGATATTAATTTATCTTAGTACACATTAGTTTGATGAAGAAAATCTTGTTTGTTTTTGTCGTATAAATAAGATCTTTTGTGTATAGAGCCAAATGGTGATAGGAAAATTTTAAATTCTCACCATATAGCATACACATGAATCCCAACAGTGGTATCAGAGCAAAGGCTTGATTTTGTGACAATTAGACTATTTAATTTGTGCTTGATTAAATGCTTAATTGTTTAGTTAACTATCTCTCAAGTTCACGGTTCAAAAATCTGTCATTTTCGGTTCTTAAATCATTTGGTAACTTGATTACTATATGAATTGTGATTTTTATGGATCTAAAAATTCCTACATTAGTTTACTATATGTAGATGGTGATTTTAAAATAAAACAGGGAGTTAAGATCGTTTTATTAAGTTAAATAAAAATTGGAAAAACGGGTACAGCACTGGAATTGCTGTGTCCAGTTTTCTGTTTTGCTGAGATTCAAAATTAAATAACTTGAGTTTGGCTAAATAGATTTTTGTGATCCACATATCATTAGAAAGATAATGAAGTCTAGTTTCTGAAAAACTATATTGTTCAATACAAAAATATTACGGATTTTATTAGAAATTAAAAATTATAGAGACAGCTACAATCTGTTTTCCAGAATTGGAACCCGAGATTGAAATGTAATTTTCTCACAAACTAATAAACATTTTTTTGTGTTCTTTATATTTCCAGAAAGGTTCTTAAGTCTAGTTTTCATAAATATATGGCTTGATTTTTTATTCAAAACAGATAATTTGTAGCATGAAAAATATTGACTGGTGCGCAGCAGACCGAAACTGGAAATTGTATAATTTTCGGTCTCACCATCGTAGAATATTAATTTTTCACAAGGGTTATTTTGAAAAATCTGTAATATTAGATCTCATTCAAATTATGGCAGATTAAGGAGGAATTAATTATGAATT
Source organism: Carex cristatella (assembly GCA_024447775.1). Lineage (NCBI taxonomy): Eukaryota > Viridiplantae > Streptophyta > Magnoliopsida > Poales > Cyperaceae > Carex > Carex cristatella. The sequence continues at coordinate 7,197,435 of JAJHPF010000017.1, forward strand.
AATGACATTAAAGATATTAATTAGCCATAATGGCAATTAAGAATGAATGAATGACATTAATGATAATTGATTGACAATTAATGATATTTAATTGACAATGAATGACATTTAATTAATAAATATTTATTAAATTGAAATCATTTTCTGGGATTTAAAATGATTTAGATGGATTGATAACTTGAGAGATAAATGATTAACTAAATAAGATTGAATAGCGGCAAGATTGCACATGTGTACTAATTTTGTTTTGCAGGAGGATTGTGGGTTAGTATGACTCAAGATTTTCAATGCCTTGTGTATTGTAATGAATGATGTGTATGAATGTTTGTAATGCGGCCTAAGGTGCCATTGAAAATTAATTAGAATAATTAAATTATGGCAAAGATGTTAGGTTGCCATTTATGTATTATTATTCAAGGCTTGCATGCCAAATAGGATTTAGGATTGGGTAATTCTAAATGTAATTTTTTATTTTAATTTAGAATAGCTCTAAAATAGAATGAAGATTGGGTGGGTACTTGTAGTTTAGAATTATATCAAGGTTATTGATAGAGCTACAAGAATGCAAGCGGGAGCCATACAACCCACAGAGCTTGTGAATATATGAGATAATTTAATGGTTAGGATAGGTATTGTTGTATGAACACATGACCTACCAAAATTATCAAAGTCATATATTTGCTCTGTCCATGAAAAATTTAAGAATAACTTTCCTTCTCATTTTATCACTTTAAGCTAGTAATTAGGAATAAGCATGAGTGTGATCTTAATTATTAGAAATTGTGAACTTGCATGAATTTGTTATTAAGCCTTAAGTGAGTGGGAGTTGTGTGAGGCACACCTTACTCATTATGCGGGAATAACTTGTTCATGCTTGTTGACCAATAAAATGAGTTTTCTTACAACGAATCACCAAGATCTAGGCTTGGGTTTTGGGAAAGAGAGTTTTATTAAGAAATTGGATCTTTCTTTCTTAATAAAAACGACAAGAGTCATAAAGTTAGGTTTTACCTAAAAGTTATGATTGGTAAATGATACCTACTTAGACAAATATTTTAGATGAGTCTATTTATTTGAAAAGGTCTTGTGTGACTAACAAAATGAACAAACATTAATATTTTGTTAGTACAAATTTTATTGAAATCATAAACACTAACATATACCCTTAAAATGAAATTTTTTTGTAGCTATGTCTACACTTCCAAATTTTCTGCATTCTATGGTCGAAAAACACCCCATTACTAAAAATAAAGGCAAAACAAAGAGCAAGATAAGTAAGACGCATTCTTCGCTCAAGGGCAAGAGTGGAGGGGCTCATGTGAGCACCTCCAAGGGAAGCAAGAAAGGAAATGCTCCTAACTCCTACACGGAGTGCTTTTATTGCCACGAGAAAGGACATTTCAAAATGAATTGCCCCAAGTATAAGTATGACTTGGATGAAGGCAAGGTTGAATGCAAGCGCTCTAAAGGTATACTTGTTATTGAACTAAATTTAAATTTAGCCACAACTATCCAAGACTGGGTAATGGATACTGGATCATGTGCTCACTTAGTTTCTAATGTGAATGCACTAAAGGATAGGAGGCCTCCCTCAAAAGGAGAGGTAGTGTTAAAGGTCGGAAACGATGCAAGTGTTTCTGCGATCACTGTGGGCACTCTTGATCTTCATTTATCAAGTGGTTTTTGTTTAAGTTTAAATGATGTTTATCATGTTTCTTCAGTATTTCGAAACATTATCTCTGTATCATGTTTGGATGCAGAAGGTTTTTGTTTTGTAATAAATAACTCTCGTATGGTTATTGAGAAGGATGGTCTATTTTGTGCAAATGCCTTCATTTCAAATGGATTATATTTGCTTGATTTAGGTGAGGATAAACATATGTTGAATATCAGTAACAAGAGACTCAAGATATCTCAAATGAATGAAATACTCTTATGGCACTATCGCCTTGGTCACATAAATGAAAAACGCATAAAGCAATTGCAACAAGCAAATCTTCTGAGTTTGCTTGATGGTGAAGCAATTGGAACATGTGAATCTTGTTTAACTGGAAAAATGACCAAATCACCATTCAAGAAAAAAGGTGAGAGATCAAGTGGTTTATTGGAATTGATACATTCTGATGTATGTGGTCCAATGAGTACTAGTGCAAGAGATGGTTATAGATACTTCATTACCTTCATAGATGATCACAGTTGATATGGCTATGTGTATCTTATGAAGCACAAGAGTGAATCTTTTGAGAAATTCAAAGAATACAAGAATGAAGTAGAGAATCAACTTGACAAGAGAATCAAGGCTCTACGAACTGATCGTGGAGGAGAATACTTGAGTAATGAGTTTAACACATATTTGAAAGAGTGTGGCATTATACCACAACTCACTCCACCCGGGACACCACAGTGGAATGGTGTTTCTGAGAGGAGAAATCGAACCTTGCTTGATATGGTTCGTTCAATGATGTGTCAAACGGAGCTACCTTTATATTTTTGGGGTCATGCACTCCAAACTGCGGCTCAAACACTAAATATTGTTCCATCAAAATCCGTTGAGAAAACACCACATGAGTTGTGGATGGGCAAACCACCCAACATATCTTTTCTCAAAGTTTGGGGTTGTGAGGCATACGTCAAGCGTATGATGTCAACAAAACTTGAACCCAAAGCGGATAAGTGCTTCTTCATTGGATACCCAAGAGAAACAAAAGGGTATAGCTTTTGGCACAAGTCAACGAATACTATATTCGTTAAAAAGGGTGCAACATTCTTAGAGAAGGAGTTTCTCGAAAGAATCAAAAGCAGTGGTAGTATGGTGACACTTGAGGAAACTCAAGAGGACCTACTAACGAATGATCATGAGATGAATGATGAGATTCAAGATGATCATGAAATACCACATGAAGCTCCTTTAATCTGTGGGAGTACAAGCATTCAAGCTTCACAAGGAATTGTTGAAGAGACTCTGACTTCCCCACTGAGTGTTCGTTTAACTCAAGATGAGTCACAAGAACATAGAGAGCTTAGAAGGTCAACAAGAGAAAGGAGAAGACCTGAACTATATATGGGTCTTCATGAGATCTTGATAATGGATACCGACGATTCCTTGACCTACGAATAAGCAATAAAAAAGAAAAGACTCCAAAGCATGGCAAGAAGCCATGGGATCCGAAATACAATCCATGTATGACAATCAAGTATGGAAATTGGTAGATCTTCCGAGAGGATTGAAAGCCATTCGAAACAAATGGATTTTCAAGAGGAAGATGGACATGAATGGTAACTTGACAACGTACAAGGCAAGACTTGTAGTAAAATGTTTTACTCAAATCCAAGGAATTGATTATGATGAAACTTTTTCACCAGTTGCCATGTTTAAATCTATTCGGATAATGCTAGCTATTGCCGCATTTCATGATTATGAAATATGGCAATTGGATGTCAAAACAGCTTTCCTAAATGGAAAATTGGATGAGGAGGTATACATGGTACAACCTCAAGGTTTTGAAGATCCGAAAAATAGTAGCAAAGTGTGCAAACTTCAGAGAGCCATTTATGGCTTGAAGCAAGTTTCAAGGAGTTGGAACAAGCGCTTTGATGAAGAGGTTAAAACTCTTGGATTCATTCAAAGTAAGGAAGAACCTTGTGTGTACAAGAAGGTTAGTGGGACTCACATTATGTTCTTGGTCTTATATGTCGATGACATATTGCTGATAGGTAATGAAAAATCTTTGATGGAGCAAACAAAGAACTCATTGAAAACTATATTTTCAATGAAAGACATGGGAGAGGCTCAATATATTTTAGGGATTAAGATATATAGAGATAGGTCTCGTAAGCTCATTGGTCTAAGTCAAAATGTATATATTGACAAAATCTTGGAAAGGTTCCATTTGAAAAATTCCAAGAAAGGAAATGTACCAATGAGTATGTATGTGCATCTTAGCAAGTCGCAGTGTGCCATAACACACAAAGACATTGAATACATGAAGAATGTTCCCTATGCTTCAGCCATAGGTTCCATCATGTATGCTATGACTAGCACAAGACCCGATGTCACGTATGCTCTGAGCATGACAAGTCGTCATCAAGCTTCACCTGGTCCTGATCATTGGACTGCAGTCAAGAATATTCTTAGGTACCTGAAAAGGACCAAGAACAAGTTTCTTGTTTATGGTGGTCAAAGAGAGCTCATTGTAAAAGGCTACACTGACGCTAGTTTTATGACAGACCCAGATGATAGAAGATCTCAATCTGGGTACGTCTTTCTTCTGAATGGTGGAGCTGTGAGTTGGCGTAGTTGGAAGCAATCAACTACAGCTGACTCAACCACCGCAGCAGAAGTCATGGTAGCTGCAGAGGCAAGCAAAGAGGGAGTCTGGATAAAGAAGTTCCTTGAGGAACTCGGCGTCGTTTCATCCAGCGAATGCCCCTTGGAGCTATTTTGCGATAACAGTGCATCTATTTCGCAAATTAAGGAGCCAAAGTCACATCACAAAACAAAGTACATGGACAGAAAGTACTTTGTAACTCGTGATTTTATCGAAAAGAAGGGAAAATTTCATTGTTATGTGTTGACACCAATAGCAACACAGCTGATCCCTTCACAAAACCCTTATCGCAAGCCAAAAGCGAAATTCATTTCGAGTCCATGGGTCTACAAGATCATGGAGAGTGGCTTGAAGAATAAAAGGGACTTCTAATTTTAGAGTTTATGCATTTGTTATGAGAAACTTTAAAAACAAGTGGGAGACTGAAGGATGTGTGTTTTGAAAGTTATCTTTTAATAATAATTTATGTGTTGTTTATGATTTTATTACGAATATTATTATTCATGTTCCTTGAGATTTATATATTATATCTTTGGAAGTATTCAAGAATATGCTCTTGGTCTTGAATCATAGAACTCCTTAGATGAGAAATATTTAATCACTAAATATGTTCACGATCGTGGTAATTAAGTAGGAACATTAATTACCAAGAAAGATTGTCATGTCGATTAAAGTACATTGAAGTTCTATAAATGTTGATAAAGGATTATCATTTAATTACATGAATATCTAAAAGTGTATTTTATATATTGAACACGACCTAAATGAATGGAACATTATATTGATTGTGTTTTGTGTCATTAATGTTTACATTGTGTCTTTAGAATCTTAGATATGAAATGTATATATTTTTCACATGAGAAGTATATAATGTGATTACTATTTAAATACTATCTTATGATAGGAATAAAATAGTAGTTCGTTGTATACAACTTGTGCGGAAGAAATCTATATATTAATATTATCATTGTCCCTCGTTTTATTTGAGTTACGATATTACTGGGCCCCTTGGTAAAGTGGAATTATATCGCATGCAATATAATTGATGTAGTTATAATTATAATTCACTTGAGAGACCAAGAAAAAGAATATAATGCAAAAATGACACGATCCTATTTTGCATATTATTTATAATATCATGAGATAAGGATAGACACGAAATTAGTGGATTGAGTAAATAATTACTATGTCGTTTGGATAACTATAATGTAATAATAGATCTCTTATAGTCAATAATATAAAGTTTTATATTATTGCCAAGATGACATAGATCCTCTGTACGGTCACACCAACTGAAGAGAAACAACAAGTATTTTATATTTCATAATGATGTATAAGATAGAATACATGAGATGAAATGATAAAATAAAATGTTATAATATGACATGCTTAGACCATAAATAAATTTGTGAAGTTATGCAAATATTATTTGGTATAATGTTTAAATGCATTATAAGAATAATAAGAATATTGCATAATAGAATGATATTATTAATATTATTAATATTATTTATTCATAAATTAATTTATTGAACCAATCACAAGATGAGATTAAAGATGATAAAATGGCTAAATAAGGCTAGTGGCATTTGTGTAAATAGTTTAAACTTAACACAAATAGTAGCCCTAACCCCTTGCCTATTTAAAGGGGTGTAATTAAGGAAAATTGATGAAATTTTTCTGCCTCTTTTTGGGCCGAATTACTGTAGCAGTAAGGTTCAAAAAGTCAAAAATTCCCTTTCTCTCTTCCCTAGACCAAATTCTTGAGGGTTTTGCTCCTAGGTTGAAAAGTTCAAGGAAGGCTATCATCTCTCCTTGTTAGGTGGTTGGATCTAAGCCTTAAACTTCACATCCATCTATCTAAAAGGTGTGTTAGTTTGTTATTTATGTTCAAGGTGAACCAAGAGGCGCATCCGAGTAAAATACGAGATCTAGAAGGAAAACCGACTTCTCTCCATCAAGAGATTTGACAATCTCTATAGGTAAAGGTTTTCATCCTCTTTAGCAATAAATTAGTTAATATTAATTTATTTTAGTACACATTAGTTTGATGAAGAAAATCTTGTTTGTTTTTGTCGTATAAATAAGATCTTTTGTGTATAGAGCCAAATGGTGATAGGAAAATTTTAAATTCTCACCATATAGCATACACATGAAATCCCAACAATTAGTGCTTTGAGATTCGTGTAGAATGTATTTGAACAGTTGAGATTTTTTCCAAAAAACACGCAAAAGTTGAGATATCTCAGAGGATGCGATTCCTGAAAGTAGGAGTTTTTTCTTTGGTGAATGCCCGTAGGTATTGTATTATATGGCATTGGAAGTACAAATTCATCGATTGCTCTAGGCCCTCCGGCGCATAATTATTCTATAGCTAAGCTGCCCATTGTACTGTTATTAAAAGCTTGAGAAAAGAGAAGAAAACAAAGTCGTGAAACAGAGCACCAGGGCTAAGGGGATGGTGGGAGGTAGCATCAGAGGTTCTGGAGCAATTATGCTATTGTAGCGGGAAGGTTGGAAGTGTGTATCCAATGTATGTCAGGTTGTTTTGACGTGCCCAGTTAGCAAGCATATAGGCCTGATTATTTTCCTCCCGCCGTCAGAACAAGAGTTTGTAGCATGTTTTGTGTGCTGGGATATTGGCACACATCATAAGTGAGGTGTAGGTCCGCTATTCAGCCCCCTGCAGAGAGGCCGTCTTGGACAGATGCTACACCAGCAGCTACGAGTCCGTCAGGAAATGACATTGGTCGATGTTGAGGCTGTCAGCCACCTGCAACGCGGCAAGTAGTGCCCGAGTTTCCATTTGAAAGGCTGAGTATGCATTGTGATGCTTTACCTCATATCGGAGGAGGAACCCTTGATGAGTGATAACATAAGCTGTGCCTCCTTGATCCAGTTCTTTGAAGGAGCCATCAATCGAGCACCGGTAATCGTACCAGCTGTAGTCTGTACGTGTTGGCTGCTCACTGTCCGATTGAAAGAATGGCTGATCCAGTTTCAGTTTTTGGAGAAAGCTCACACTGTCCAGTTCGACCCTGGAGCGCACCATGGTTGTTTCCGGGACCGTCAGTTATTTTTCGAAAATGGAGGAGCAACATGATTTCCAAATCTGCCAGAGCAGGGATAGAAAATGTGCAATGGCATGGTCCGGGAGGTCCTGCCAAATTCTGAGGATTGCTTCCCGAAAATTGAGATGTTGGAAGAGTTGAGTGCGAAGTCCCAATTGCGAAGCAAACCATGTTGCATGTGCATGCTGACAGGTTAGCAGCGCATGGGTGATATCCACTTTTTGATTGCCACACAATTGGCAGGTGTGATCAATGGCTAGTATGCGCCTGTGTAGAGTGGCTCCAACAGGAGCGCATTATGCACCACTTTCCAGAAGAAAACCTTAACATGTGGGGCAATGTCGTGCAAGTTCCAAACCGACTTCCACATGGATGCTTCCTCCGTCGTCATCATGCGGAACAAGTGGCTGCATCTGTTGAAGCATGTGGGCCAAATAGATTTCCTCTTGTGGTCTGTAGATGCATTGGTAGTCCTATATAGTTGAATTAGAGAATCCTTGCTCTATTCGCAATAAAATGAGCCTGATGATTGTTCTCTCTTTTGCAGAAAGCAACAAGCAAAGTTTGGATGATGTATGAGGATTTTCTAGACACGAAAGATCTCTGAATAAGCTTGCCAGTTCACAGGTGCACTGAAGAATACCTTGCATTTCCACCACACGCATGGCACATAGCATCTTCTATCTTCCAAAGTTGACACCATGCAGAGGTATGTGCAGCAAAGGAGGCACCAAATCAAACCGTACTGGAAACTGAATCAACCGGCCGGGACAGTCACCAATTGGGACCGACAAACCTCAAGACGATATCAGCAAGAGAAGATGATGGAGAACCGCCAAGGAAGAGATAAGAGCAACATGTGCAAAATTGAAATTGTGACAGGAGAAGCCCAAACAGCATAATGTCAACATACGCCATTTGGGTCACTTCCTGCTACCTAGTACACTAAGTCTCTGATTGGAATGCAATTTGAGCTTTGGTGCAGTGGAGGAAACAGCAGACGAACTGTCGCCAGGCCCCCACTCCCACGACAGCTCCACCAAAGAGTAATACCAGAAGAAGAGGATCAGTTGAAGAGTAGGAAGAAGAGACAGAAGAGTCAAGAAATATTAGGAAGAATATATACAGGGGAAGAGCAGGAGGCACCAACAAGACAACATTAAAACATCACAAACAACATAAGCAATATAATATTTACAGACATACAGTAAAAGCAAGTGGCGAGGGGCTTGATCCGGTATCAGTGATTACTCAGGACTGATTTTGTTAGTGAAGGCAAATTGTCGAACACTTGGTGTGCAGAAGCGAAAAGAACCCTCCACCAACTTATCTAGATATGGAGGCAGCGAAAAACCACCACCAGCAACAGAGGGAAGCGACGAAAAATTAGAGATGAAGGCAGCGGTGGGATGGGAGATAACTTGCAGAAGTGAGAGAGACAATAGAAACCAAATTAGAAAGGCGAGCGCGAGTCATGCATGCGGTGAGAGATAGCATAATAGTTTATGTAGTAGGCCAAGTTTTCATTAGTGGGCTAGCCACAATATTTTTTTTTATTAGCCCAATATATATTAAATTTAATTAGGCCATAATGGGCTGGATACGTCATGTTGCCTTTGCTCTCTTGCGTATTGCGTTGCGAACAGCACTTCGCTTCTGTAGCAACCGCCTTCGCATTACGATATTTGGTTGATCCATCCAAAAAGGAGTCACAATTAAGGAATAAGATTTGGTCCAGATGGCTTTGGACTGAATACTGTCCAAAGTCTCTAAAAATCATATGATTAAAGTCTGAAAAGTTAATTCAAACCGTTTAACATGATTTTCATATTAAAATGTTCTTAGAGCTCAAATTTTATATTTTTTGAAAATTATTTACTATTTTTTTAAATATGTATCTCAAAGCAGATGCTTTTTCCTTACACGAATCTTGAAACAATTCAACAGTTGGATTTGAAAAAGCAGAGATTGTAGGTTACTGTTCATAAGTGAAGAATTACAGGAGATTCGGATCCGGATTTAGTAATTGTAAGAGATTCCCTTGTGCAGTAAGAGAGAGGATGTAAATTCTGCAATTGATGGGCCGACATATGCGCCGCCTCTCCGGCAACTGCCACGGAAGTCGGCGACATCGCCACCTCTTCTCTGCCAGCTCTACCCAAGGATGGCACGATTTTGCCCTTATTATATATGCGGTGCTTCTCTATCTGTTTATCCCTTTTAAATCATGGCTCTCCTTCACGAATCACACTCTCACACAATTCGGATTATCAATGATTTATTTTTTACAAAAATTCAGCGGTGCTTTACAAGAAATGTGATCAATTTTCAATGTAGAAATTAAGTTGCAAATAATTCTCTCTTAAACTGAAAATAATTTACGAGATCTAGATCTGTTTCCCATTTCATAGGCTTTTATTTAGACAAATGGTAACACATGTGCCTGCTTCTGATTGATTTAGCTGGCGATCGATCGACTGGCGTTCTAGTCAAATATCTTTTGCTCGTATGTAGATCCTTCAAGCATCTTAGCTAAAGTAAGTTGTTACTTTCTCATTACTCGTCTCTGAATATTTAAGGTCAAATTAAAGTTCATTTTTGTTACTATAAGAAGTTAGCATCACGCGCGTGCTTTATGTTCAAGTGACGGATTTGATGGATGTTGAATCGTTTAATTTGAGAACGGGTTCCTGAGCTTCTGTAACAAGCACAGTCTCAGGTTAACTAATTTGTTAGCAACAAAACTTTTAGTAGCCCTAATTTTAAGACTATAATTAGTTTTTTAAGTAAGGAATGTTCCCTTTAATTTGAGAGAGCAGCTTGGGTCCGATGCCCATCGGACTCAGATTGAGTTCGATGGGTTCCATAACCGTCCGATCTTCTTTAAGATCTGTGCACTCCGCTTTAATATCCGTGTTTATTTGCTTCAATATCTGTGCGCACAGATCTTAAAGCAGATCGGACGGTTATAGAACCCATCGGACCCAAATTTGTCCCTTAAGTTGAACATCAATTTTTTTATGCTTATTATTTTATAAATTGAGCATGGTTCTTTCATTAGAATTAAAGATCCAGTATGTTGGGAGTTATTCTAGAAATGCGGAATACCAGTACGACCCGTACCAACTACAAGAAAACCCCTAAAGACTCAATAAACCGTATACCAACAAAATTAGAGACAAATGCAACCTTGACACGAGATATATCGAGTCCAAAGAGCACACACGAGATATGTCGGGCCTACTCCACCAGAAGACAAACGACCGACAAACTTCATTATTAAACAAGATATTACAAGGGATTATAAGAGTGTTCTAATTGCTAGTACACATAATAATCCCAACACGGGTAGCATTTGGGCTAGGCCTATATATGATTTTGAGACTATCAATGTATAGCCTTAGAATTAGAGCTTTGAGTATTTAATATCACCATTTTATTGTTATAACCTTAATTAGAATCGGAGTTCTAGCATTTCAATATCATCATTTTTGACCATCAGTACATCTAAAATGATGTACTGAAAACTCAGAACGAAGAAAGAAAGAAAGAAAGAGACAGATCTTCTTCTCCGAGCAACTTCTGAATTTCACTTTGAAATACAATATTTTTTGTATTGAAAAAGATGCTGAAAAGTTCATTTCATTACTGAAATAATTAAATACAACCCAACCAAGTATTGGCAGCTTATTAGCACTTAAATTTTTTTTAAGGTTAAACTTAACAAAACTTGTAACCTATCCTATATGCTGAAATTAAAACTCTCATCAGTTCCAAACATCCAGACCTAGATATATTTGCCTCAGCAACACACTGTATCAACAACATCTCAAGGTAACATGAATTCTAACAAAAAAGCTGAAATATGGCACTCAGCGGGTACCAGTCAGAACCATCATAGATCAAACTACAAGCTGATTATTAAAGTTCATAACAATCCTAAACAAAACATTAAAGCACCAAGTGAGAATTTTCTAGATAGGGTGTTTCAGCTTCTCATATTCATCATGTTGGTACTTCAGCGCACTGTTGTACAAGCGGGGAGAAAAACTTTGAAGAGGAATTTCATTCCCATGAGTTAGGACTACTTCCTTTCAAGTCACAGCTTGATTAGTACATACCTGGAATAAATGGTGAAATGAACATGATAAGGGACAATCTGAAAATCATATATCATGCCATAATTTGATTGTGGAGCCATCTCCAATGATATATATATGGAGAACTACACTTTGCCATTTGTTTTAGTTTCAGATTTCCGTCTAGAAAGGAGAAACTTGATTGAGATATGAATTTGGGCCATGTTTTGTACTAATTAAGTCCATGTTCAGCTGCTATTATGTCAAAATTCACTTAGAGTGAATTTTTGTTTCCCACACATACAGTGTTTTGGCCATTCAAATTAGACCAGAACCCAGGTCCATTCTCGTTCCCGCCTGACAATTGAACATGCTCTAATTGTGTTCACCACCCAGAGTAAGTGGGAGTGTGAAGTTTCCATAGCAATTTCAGCAATAGTGAGGTATTCATCATTTTTAGGTAAATTATTCCTAAATCACCGTATTCTTATTCTTTTATATAACTACTATATATGACCGCTAGTTATTAATTATTATTCAAGTGACAGTTTCTATGTTCAAAATTTAGTGGCAATATTTTATGAGGAGGGTTCAAATGCCTTCATTTTTTATGCCTCCACTATGCCTTCATTTTTAAAATATTAATAACTCAAAATTTAAATCATAAATGTCAAAATAAAACCGTTAGATGTGATCTATGTTATTTTATCTATGTGCTCATAAAAGATTATCATATTTCAGTTTTGTTTATACATGAATCAATATGTTGAAAAATCAATGTCTAGAAATTATCCACATCAGTACGTTTTCACAAGCTCTTGATGACAACCAAAACAAAATTGAAATGTCATAATTTTTTACATGTGGATAGATAAAATAATGTGAATCATATTCAACGGTTTTATTTTGACTTTTAAGTTTTAAATTTTGAGTTATTATTTTTTTTAAAAATAAAGACATAATAGAGGCACAAAAAATGAAGGCATTTGAATCCTCGTCATATTTTATATTGTCTTGAAAGCATTACCACATAATGACAAACAATATCTAGAAGAAAATAGATAGCAAAATTTTGATGAGACTGATATTGGAATACGGGCTGTGATATTTGAATCTTAGCTTGCGTGACCCAATAGAGATTTATTCTAAATTCGTTACTAGTGAGCCCATGCAACGCTTCATAGTCTGGTCAGAAAATAATAAAATCCATAACCGCTTTAGTGCTTTAAAATTTGTACATGAATCAATTTTTTTTTATTGCTTGAGAACTTTTATATGAAAAAAAAAGCTGCATATTGCAAATTTTTATCTTAATTTAAATTGTAGAACTTCTATTACTATAATTGTAGAAATTGAAGACACATGAATCCTCTCTCTCTCTCTATAATATATATATGATCATTGAGTAATTTCAACTGACTTATATTGCATTAACATTTTTAAGTTCATCTGTAGACAAAAGCTCCGGTAAAGTAGTAATAATATATCAATCATTGTGAACAAAAAATGACAGGCCGAGTTGTCACGTAAAGTGTGAGAACATGTCACAACACGTGTGTCGATCGTATGACATGGTTTGTTTGCCACATGAAAGACCATGCAGCGTGACATATTTTCTTCGATAAAAATTAGTATGAATGACACGTGACGTGGAATATTACGACAAGCTTACATTTACATGTGATCATGTAAATGCAGTAATAATTTCTTAATTTTTAACTTTTTATTTTTTCAATCAACAATTTTGGATTTCAGATAAAAATTAAAAAAATTGAACATGTAAAATGTTCTCCAACATTTTTTTCTATATTTTTACATTAACATTTTTCTTTTTTAAATAAATAATATATATCTTTTTTATTAATAGAAAACTAAAATAAAGAATCGATAATAGAGAAGGACCCTGATGAAATTTGAAATCTAAGAAAATTGTGATAGTTAATAACGTCCAGATAATCAAAATTAACCGACTCCTAATTAACAAGAACAGAAAAAAAAAATGTTACAAGATGTTATTAAGAATAATGTCCAGACTTCCTCCGAACCAATATAAATGAGATTTAACATACTTTCTTGATGTTATTTTTTTGTAACGTCTTTATTTATTTTTATTTTATTGATTTTTTTAGAGATTAATTAATGTAAATTAACGTCCATTTATGTCTTAAGTCTTCTTTTAAGTCGTCGCGGGGCCGAGGAAGGGGGTAGGGGTGGTGGTGGTGGGGGGGGGGGGCACAGTTCAATAATTTATGTCTTAAGTCTTCTTTAAGTCGTCGCGGGGCAAGGGCATTCAATAATTTATGTCTTAAGTCTTTTTTTAAGTCGTCGCGGGGGTGAGGGGGCGCACAGTTCAATAATTTATGTCTTAAGTCTTCTTTTAAGTCGTCGCGGGGCCGGGGGGAGGGGGGGAGCACAGTTCAATAATTTATGTCTTAAGTCTTCTTTAAGTCGTCGCGGGGGGGGGACACAGTTCAATAATTTATGTCTTAAGTCTTCTTTAAGTTGTCGTGGGGGAGGGGGGGCCGTTAGTAGGGCTGTCCAAAAAGCTCGTAGCTCGTAGCTCGTGGCTCACTCGTGACTCACATCTGGCTCGATCGGTAACAGCTCGGGCCAAAATTAATGAGATGAGCTAAGGCCTAGCTCGCTCACCAGTTCATGAGCTAGCTCGGCTAGGCATCAATTTGTGAATTTGTATGAATTTGTGTGTATTTTATACTGTCAAGCTTGGTCCAAATTTCGGCCCAAATAGCGGTCCAAAAAGGTTTGTAAAATTTATTTTCTTTTTAAAACAAGGTCCAACCACGAGCTGGCTCATCACAAGTTTGAGCTGAGATTTTAGCTCGCGAGCTGTTAATGAGCAGGCTCACTAACATCTCGGGCCATAATTAATGAGCTGAGCTAAGGTCCAGCTCGGCCCGAGCCAACTCATTTACAGCCCTAGGCGTCACCATCAGAGCGGACTTTGTTGATTAGAGAAATCCTTATATGAGGTCACTGCTTACGTTATGACAATTTACAAGTGATTTTCTGTGGCGTAGCTCTTTACAACCAAGAGAAAAGTGCTACTAACTAGTATATAAGTCTACTAACTAGCATATTGCTAAATGAATTATGTTTTTTTTTTTCTTCGGCCGATTCAAAAATTCATTATATACTTCGGAATTGATTCGGATTCACAAAGAAGAACCACCCCCGCCCAAAATAAAAAAATTGTGTTTTATTCGCAAATAATTCATAAAATTCATTTTATTCAAAAATAATTCGATAAAATTTCAGTCAACTGAATAATTTACCATTCAATTTGGAAATAAAAAAATGTTTTATTCGCAAATTAAACGCAAACATTGTTACTATGCTAACTCTAAGGCGCAAAAAATGTAAGAGTGAAAGCAACTATTGCGCCGTTCTTTTTAGACTTGATGCAGCGGATCATAGAGGAATACGGATGAAAACGGAGTGAATTTGGAGTGAATATGGATATAGATATAGATAGTAAACTGATGTTAAAATTAAAATCAAATTCATCTTAAATGGATATGGGTACATAGTAGATAATTTATGAATACAAATTTCAATACGAATACAAAACAAATAATTATCAAATAATTGAGTTATATAAATTTTTCGATTGAAAAATCTACATCTTCTGATTTGGCTACAATGCTAAAAGATGTAGATTTTTGTTGTTATATATTTCAATCTCGTTTATACTATTTAAGAAATATTATTTTCCATTCAGTGCAAACGGGTAACGACCAGCGAGCTTAAAGCTTTAAGACCCCTAAATTTGGATCCGTTGGTTACCGGCTACTTGTAAAGAGATTCAATTTAATAGTTGGCGCTTGTGCGAACTAATTAATTTCCGCTCAAGTTTGTTTCAATTTCCATGTGCACATATCTTGATGGTATACGTACGGTGTTAGATCTAAAACACTATTACAAAAAACGTCTTTCTACACTGTATCTTATACACAGATTTTCTCAATTTTATAAAAAAAAACGTGTATGAAATAAGATTTTTCCAGTGTTCTAGGAATCCTACATGAATATTAACTTAAAAATTAGTGTCCGTGTGGAAATTAAGCTTTTATACACGGATATTTCATTAAATATCCGTGTAGGAATGGTGAGAGAGCTACACGGATTTTTATTAAAAAATCCGTGTAGGAAGGGGTTATTGTATACCGATTATTGTTTAAATAACAGTGTAGAAATGCTAGAGAGCTACACGGATTTTTACTAAAAAATTCGTGTAGCATAGCTAAAAAAAAAAAAAAAAAAAAAAAAAAACCGTTCAGCAACCTTCCTACACGGATTTTTAAATAAAATCCGTGTAAGATAGCTAAAAAAAAAATGATAGAGAGCTACACAGATTTATAGTGAAAAATCCGTGTAAAAAGGTAATTTTAGGGTTTTTGTTATATAAGAAGGCATTTTCCCTCCAACGCCGTTTTGATTTCAGCTCATAGCACAACTGGAATCTGAGATATTTGAAGTTGTTATTTTCTCCTCTCTATCTTGCTAAGGTTAGCCATGAATATATATATTTTTTTTCTTTATCTAATTTTCTGTTACTTATTATTGCTTATTTAGGTCATGTGTAATTATTATTGCTTATTTCTCTTTTATTTTTCTTTTCAGTTTTGTATGGTTTTCGTTGGTTACTGTCATCTTCGCCTTAGTTGGTTACTATCCTCTTCGTCTTGTATTGGATTTTGAGGAGTGTATGTTATGTGTTAGATCACATGGAATTGCATGTACAAAAGGCTATGTATATGATGCAATATGGTCCTGCGCATGCCTCACGGAAAGGGGCGTAACTTTTGATCCGTCCGTCGGATCGGGCTGAATTTTTGACAGGAACTCCACAGCCCAAAACTAGATCCGAAACAATCTATGATTAGTTTCGCCCATGTTACGGGTTCAGATTCGCGATCCGAGTCTTCCTTCATGGACTTTTGGACTTTTTTGCAAAAGACTATGTATATTCAATCTGAAATATATAATTACTGACTAGCAAAACTGGAGGCTAGCTAACAAAAAAAAATGGTTCAGCAACCTTCCTACACCGATTTTAAATAAAAATCCGCGTAGGAATGTTACTGAACCCGGTTTATTTATTTAATATTTTGTTGAGGAGAGCTACACGGATTTTAACTAAATATTCATGTAGGAAGAGTATTCCTACACAGATATTTAGTTAAAATCCGTGTAGCTCTCTTGTTTTTCCAAACGGCTCTTTATTAATAATCCGTGTAGGATTAGTGTAATCGTACACGTATAAATCATCCGTGTGTAAATGTGGACTTTCCTACACCCCAGAATCGCACACGTTTCCAAATCCGTGTAGCTCTCCAGTTATAATCCGTGTACAAACTGTTTTTTTTGTAGTAGTGAAAGTAGTTAATGTACGTAATGAGACAATCTTCACATGCATTCCGGTTCACTTCCAATAAAATGCGCTCCTTTAGTCCCACATTATTCTTGCTAGGGTGCACAAAAAGCTCATGACTCGAAACTCGGTTCGGAATCAATTCAGATTCAACTCACTAATAACTTGGTTCGGAATAGACTCGAGTCAAAACTGACTCGAGTTTACTAACTCAATTGATTTATGAGGCGATTCTAAGTTACCTTCAATTCGGTTCGGAATCAACTCTGTTGGACTCACCAAATCCTAATTCATAATTCCTAGTTTTCCTAAACCTTATACCTATAACCTGTTTCCAGTTTCCACAATCTACGAAACCTAATCTTATTGCCGCTTGAAATAAAATAAAACCAACTATAAAAAAAAATAACTATGTATTGTTTTATTAGATGAAGAGAAGTGGAGAAGAAAAAGGAAGAGAAGTAGAAATAAGAACTATGTACTATTTTGGTAATTATGTTTGGTAATTTGATAAATTTATTAGATTTTGTAATATTTAGTAATTTGATGAACTATGTACTATTTATTTTATGGTTTATCCCAAAATAGTACATTATTTAGTAATTTGATAAATTCGTGGCTATAGTGCTGGACTTAATTACAAACAAACATGCACACCGAATTCCATTGCAAGAGGGGTTTATATAGAGTTTCCTAGTGGGAGAGAGAGTAGTGGGAGTAGTGGAGAACATGATCCCTAGAATCTAGGGTAGAAATTAGCACTCCAAAAATAGAAAACTTGGCCTCCACTCTATCTTGAAGTCTTGTGGCAGACTTTGGGTCACTGCTTCTAGAAGGTTTCAATCAAGGGCCGAGATCTGTCCATCTAACGATGAAGAATAACAGTCCACGGATTGAATTCCCGTCGCGTGTGGCCACTAGGCCTATGCCGCATGCGGCATAGCTGAACCCGCATGGCTTCCTTAATTAGCGGAATTT
The DNA here is from genome assembly GCA_024447775.1 of Carex cristatella. Lineage (NCBI taxonomy): Eukaryota > Viridiplantae > Streptophyta > Magnoliopsida > Poales > Cyperaceae > Carex > Carex cristatella. Next base: position 7,215,283 of record JAJHPF010000017.1, read on the forward strand.
CACCAAATTTCGCTACCTTGGGTGTTGTGCACTTCATTCTCCCTGTTGCATACGCCGTGTGATGTCCTGATTTGAGGCTATCTTTAATAATCGCCTAAATTGGACATACTTGCTCTGTTTTTGGCCAAAATACGCAACTTTTTCCAAAACCTACCAAAATGACTCAAAACCACGTTTGCGGTAAATATTTCGAAAAAATAGCTACTTTGCATTCGTTTTTCGCCATTTTCTGTCATAAAAAATAGTGATTTTCGCTATATGTTTTGGTGTCAATGTATCACGCAGATCACATTTTGAGAAATGCATTCATTTACTAAATTCTTTCAAATTAATTCATATGACAAATTTGAAGTATTCATATGTACACGACTATGTATAAAAATAAATATGACAAATTACTTTCAAAAATACATACAAAATATGTGACTAGGGACCACAATTTGAAAACTATGTTAATTTATTATTAAATTAACAATCTTATCAAGTATTCATACCTAACTGTTGAAGTATATGTATTTGTATGTTGAATATATATATAAATACAAAGGTAATTAGTATTCATAGTATTAACACAAAACTGACTAAGTATACATACATCAAAATACTTAATTTCAAAACATAACAGTAACAAAAATCACAAAGTATGACAATTAAACTAACAAAGTATCACAATTAACATAACAATTGACAATTTCACCAACATTTAACAATTTGAACAAAGTATAACAAAAACTTTTTAAAAAAATCAAAATTAACCAATCAATTACAATTAACACGTCACATATTAGGTACAAATCTTAAATCATTCCGATCATCAACAAGAATCCGAAAAGCAAGCATTAGACGCTCCTTCTTTATCATGGCTTGATATTGTTAAAACAAAAAGAAATTGAATTATACTTAATCAAATAATTTAAATTAAAAAAGGAAAAATATTTAAAAAAAAAAAACTGATCAAAATCACATGGAGCATTTCTGGAGAAACAACCCATAATTCGAATAATAAAAAAGGCACAGTCATTTGAAGCTTCCAGTCTTGCTCATTCCATCTAATTGTACTCCACATTATTCCATGCTTCATCTCCTGAATGCAAAAAAGATAAAAATTATCATTCAATGTAAGTTTATATTCATATAAGTATATTAAAGTATTCATACAACTAAAGTAACTGGTACTCACCTAATCTCCATGACAGGAAATATTTCACCCAATGCATTGTATTAATGTGTGATGCAAACCAATACGAGTTTTGCTCTTTATCGAACAATGAGTTGTACAGCATAATTTTTTTGTTTTTCAAATCAATTGATGCCAGAATCCAATGTCGTAGAGCACATAATGGAACAAAGAACCATTTTGCCATTTCAAATTATTCAGAGAACAAACTTGGTTGTGCTGTGAATAATTTCATAAAAGAATTTGTAGGTCCAATGTTATACAAAATAATACAAAAATAGATAAACTTTATGAAATTATTCATATTAAAACTTAGAAAATTTTCATACTTACTCTTATAAAGTATTCCCACTATAACTTTCAAACATATCATTACTATAAAATACTAAAATTGAAAAGGATTGATATTAAAACATATAAAGTATTCGTACTTAAATGTATAAAGTATTCACAATATCAATTTCAAACTATCATTACTATAAAATATTCAAACTTCAAAGTATTCATAATTAAACTTATAAAATATTCATACTAAAATATATAACATATTTATACTAGAAAAAATTAAAGTATTCATACTAGAAAAAAATTGGATGTATACATATACATACCAACAAATAGTAAACATATAACATATTCAAATTACAAAGTATTAATACTAAAATATATAACATATTCATACCAGCAAATATTAAAAAAAAATTAAAAGTAATAAAAAATATTCAAACTACAAATTATTCATACGAAAAGTAATAAAATATTCATACTATAATATTGAAAACATACATATCAAAATCAATAAAAATATTTTTACTAAAACAATGTAAGTATTCATATCAAGGTTTTGCCTAACAAGTAAAACCATTCTTCACTGCTTTTCACAAGTGTGTTTTTCTCAAGTACGTGCAATTATTCATTAATAAAATATTCATATCTACATAATCAACAATTAATAACTATATTCTCAAAAGTGTTGTTGCTGAAGTTGTAAAAGTATTATATAAAAATTTTAAAATTTTGAAATGTACAGCTATTTTTAATAGTATTTTTCATACCTTAGGTCCAATATCGTTATTGGAGTACAATAGATCCTTGAAGTGATCTAGAAGCATAAACAAATCAACATCATTGTTCCTGAATGGGGTATTCATTCTATAACTTTAGAAAGTATTCATACTAAAATTTAAAAAATATTCATACTAAAACATATAAAGTATTCATTCTATAACTTTAAAAGTATCATTATTAGTAAATATACAATACAAAGTATTCATACTAAAATATATAAAATATTCATACTAAAACATTTCAAGTAAAAATATACATACCAGTAAATATTCAACGTATAACATATTCAAACTACAAAGTATTAATACTAAAACGTATAACATATTCATACTAGAATATTGAAATTATATATATACATACTAGCAAATATTCAATGTACAAAATATCATTACTAAAAAATATTCAAACTACAAAGTATTCATACTAAAATATATAAAATATTCATACTAGAACATTGAAAGTATACATATCAAAATTAATAAAATTATTCTTACTAAAATAATGTAAGTATTCATACTAGAAGTAGTAAAGTATTCATATCCATATTTTGCTTGTCAAGTAAAACTATTTTTCTATCTTTTGATCCCAAATTAACAAAAAAATAATAATAAATTAAAACGAAAGAAAATATGATAGCAATAAGAGCTATCTCCAAGATTCTTACATTAATATCATGATAGCTAAACTGTATTAATATATATATATTTTCCCCATTTCTCCTCTCTCTCAAACCGTATCTTCATGGTTAAACACAAATTCAACACCTTAGTTTCTCTCTTTTCCTGATTACTGGCCAATTCTGAATGCATGCTTTATTATGTTATAACATTACGGCCAAGTGGGAGAATAATGTTAGTTTTATTTTATTATGTGGCCTATGTTATTACTATATACCAAATTCATTTACATTATTATTGAAAAGACATTTGAATTTTTGATGAAAAAATTTAGATTGCTATGTAGTAAATATACTGGTCCTAAAGGTTGCCTCAGAATTATATATAGACATCTTGTCTTATTTGAACTTATCCATCCCAAGTTTGAAAAAACTCCGTCCATTTACTTTTAGTGAAAGATAGAAGTAAAAGAAAAAACGCACATGGTCTCTATCATCATTTCTAAAAAAAACCATTGATGATCAGTATTTACGCTTCTGCTTAATGACATCGTCACTACAAAACTGTATATTTTAAATTCGTTTGCTATTTTATTTTGGATTTACGGATTCTAAATTTCTTGTGGTCTAATTGCAAAACATATTACAATTTTATTATGTCTATCAATAACAAGTTAATAAAAATAGTAGTTCAATTCACTTTCATTGTTGTAGTTGACGTGTGAGCTTCTCATTTTCATAGATAGACGGGTATGGTTTTTTTTTTTCTTTATAAAAGTGAGCATAGCTCTCTGATTCTATTACCAGAACAAACAATTCCATGATTCGGTGCCAAACCACTGGTAGTCTGGTACCGATTCTATTATTACAACCAAGAAACAAAATAAAAGACATACATTTAGAACAAAATAACCCTAGCGTAAGAATGAAACACATAACAAAAAAATACATTCACAACACCATTCCAACAAACCATATCACAAAACTATCCAAAATCAAACTACTTAAATGAACTGTACATTGAATCTTTTATTTCTTTAGGTCTTGTTTGGCTGTTCTACTGTTCTTCGCGGGAAAAAAAAAATTCAGTTCAATTGAATTTTTTTCCCCACGTAAATAGTACTTTTTAGTTCAATTTCAGTATCTTCCGTGCCCGTGCGACCTCCCGTGACTAGGGCTGTAAATGAGCTGGCTCGAGCCGAGCTGGGCAAAAGCTCAGCTCGTTAATTCTGGACCGAGCTGTTAGCGAGCTAGCTCGTTAACAGCTCGCGAGCTAAAATCTCAGCTCAAACTCGTGATGAGCCAGCTCACGAGTTGGCTCGCGAGCCACGAGCTAGCTCGCGAGGTTTGGTTGGACCTTATTTTAAGAAGAAAATAAATTTTACAAACATTTTTGGACCGAGCTGGACTGAGTTGAACCGAGCTGGATCAAGCTGGATCAAGTTTGACAGCATAAAATACACAGAAATTCATACAAATTCACAAATTGATGCCTAGCCGAGCTAGCTCGCGAGCTGGCGAGCCGAGCTGGGCAAAAGCTCAGCTCGTTAATTTTGGCTCGAGCTCGCTAACTCGTTAACAGCTTGGTCCACTATCGAACGAGCTGTTACCGATCGAGCCAATGTGAGTCGCGAGCGAGCGATGAGCTTACGAGCTTTGAGCTTACGAGCTTTTTGGATAGCCCTACCCGTGACCGTGACCGTGTCCGTGCCCGTGCCCGTGCCAGTGCTCGTGCTCGTGCCCGTGCTCGTGCCAGTACCCTTGTCAATCTCAATGACCTGCCATATGGTTTCTTGATCAGCGCACAAGTGACGTAGGTTTTGCAACTTGTTTGCAATTTTGGGTGACTCTTGGAACCGGCAATTCTCAATATACAAAGTTTGAAGGTGATAAAGGTCGACAATAGAAGAGGGAATTGAAAGTTTCATTCCCTTGGTACATAGATCCAGGAAACGAAGATGCTGCAAGTTCCAAATGGCGGGCGGTGGTTTTGATTCATTTTCCATGTGCATGTTGGATAAATCTAGTACCCGAAGATAATGTAAATTAGATAGAGTGTTGTTTATAGCACTATACATCCCTTCAACTTGACTTGTCCCAAAGTATAACAATGAGCGCAAATTTTTATGTGCTTGAATTCCCTTTATGACATTAAGATTGTGGGTCTCTACTGCCAAGTGCCGAACACCCAAAGGAATTTCATTTACTCCCTCTCCAAGGTAGAAACATTCACCTGAAGAAACAATAGCTGCCAAATCATGCATTAAGTCATGCATGACATAGCTATTATTATCCTCTGCACGCTGAAAAAAAGACTTCTCAACCAACTCATCGAACCATTGACTCCCAATATCTTCAAGGCTCATCACACCATTGTCATCGGATTGAATAAAATTTTGGGCTATCCACATCAGGACCAACCTTTCTTTTTCTATCAATGAGTTTCTAGGGAACAATGAGCAGTAGGCAAAACATTGCTGTAAACAAGGATCTAGTTGTTTATAACCAAAACCAATAGATGCAAGGATTACGTTTTTGCCCTCTGGTATATCCCACCATTCATGATTCGAAATAGCCTCCCATTTATTTTCATTTATGTCAGATCTTAATATGTTTCCAATTATGTTAGCTGCCAATGGTAAACCGCGTAATTTTGCAGCTATTTTCTTTCCTATGGATTTTAAAATTATACTTTTTTTCTCAGGAATCTCTTCATTCCTGAATGCGAAATGTTCAAATAATTCCCAAAATATATCCGACTCTAGTGGACTCAATGCTATGGGATCAACATCTACTGTATTTGCAACTACCCTTTTTGCAAATACCTGATTCTGAGTTGTTAGTAGGACTACACTACCTGGGGCACAGTGAGATAAGGTTTCATAGAGGCATTCCCAATCATATATTTCAAACAAACCATCGAGGACAATTAGAAATTTCCCAACACTACCAATGCACGAAGTGAGCTTTGTAAAAATGTTTTGTAATGTTGTCAAATCAGGACTTGAATACCCTAAAGATTGGTAAATCTCACACATCACCAATTTAGCATCAACACCAAGTTTGCTAGAAAAAGAGATCCATGCTTTTGATTCAAATTTTTGTTGTACCACCCCAGGATCATTATAGACTGCTCGAGCGAGTGCTGTCTTTCCTACCCCACCAATCCCAACAATAGGAATAATGCAAAGGTTATGCGTTCCTTTTTGTCCGGATTTCACCTCTGAACCAGAGATAATATCTGAAATCTGTTTCAATTCAGATTTTCTACCATAGAAACCCACCTCCTGTAATGATGTAAACATGGTTTTGGTTTCCTTTGGTATAGTAACTTCATGGGTATGCCGTTTATTATTTTCAATCATGTTTACCAAACTCAGAATTATTGGGATATCAGTAGAAAGTTTGTTCAACTGAACCACGACCATACTTAAACTATTGAGGCTATCAGCACGAACAAACATATTCCCGACAATAGAAGGAGAAGAGGAAACAAATCTCCAAACCTTGTTCTTTCCCTGAACTTCCTCCTCAATAGGTTTGGCTATCATGTTGTCTAACACATCTTCCGCATCATAAACAGTATCTTTCAGCATCCTCAGCAAGTCCGCAAGAGCTCGATTGTTGATAATTGCTTGTTTTTCAACCTCCTTGACCGTTTCTTCACATCGCAAAAGGGTAGTGATCAATTCCTCAACCATCTTTTTAGCGTCTTCCTGCAAATTATAATCAGGATTGAGAAACTCCTTTGCTTTCTCAAGTACAGTCCTAATCAATGGCCCTGCCATTATTGTGATTTTGGGAGTATGAGCTCTTAGGTTTTCTGGTGTATATGGACGATTGAGATATCTTTAGTTGAGTTTAGTTATAGAAGCCTCGGAGCTATATATCTATAATCGGTTGGGATCCAAAATACTTAAATTTATTACTAATAAATTTAGAATCAACACTTAATTATTAATTTTCCATTAAGTTGATTATAATTCGCAAGACACGTTCAACTAGTGGATTGAAAATACCCGCCCGGGTTTGATCCGGACTGGACTGCCTGTGGCCCGTACCCGACTGGATTGTACCAGAGGCCGGATTTGAACTGGGTTCACGGGTTAGTAGGGTAAGGGTTCACACGGACCGGGATCGTTTTTTTGGAAAAAAAAAAACCCGTGATAACCCGGACCATGAACCCGCCTACACGTGCCCGACCGAACCCGGACCCGTGTGATTTATATTTTATATTTTATTGTTATAAAGTAATTGATTTGAGATATTTTAAAGCTATGTTACCCGGATACGCCTCCTAAGACCCCGTACTCGTATCGCACGCGTATCAGATACTGATACGGGTACGATACGTACTGGATACGCCAGCTGGCGTATCAGGTTACGTGGTGTATCCTTAACCCACTAATACGGTTGCCGATACGCATTGAAACGGACCGATACGCCTGGACACGCACCATGGGTACATGGACCGCGCATGGACCAGCGCAGCAACACCCGCTCCATGAACCGCGCATAGACCGAAGGCTAAAATATATTTTTGTTGCGCCAAGTAGGAATCGAACCCAAGCCACTGCCGTGGGATACAAAGGCCTAACCACTGCACTAAATCAAATTTACTGTATAAACACGGTAATGTGGGTATTTAATGTATATCTGGGTTATTGTAACCCAACATTTATTATATTTAATTTATATAATACAAATGTTCAATAAATAATATATAATTAAAATAATAAAATATATATATATATATTAGGCATATCGTATCCGGAATTTTTGAAAATTTCCGTATCGCCGTATCCGTATCGTATCCGATACGATACCTGTACTCGTATCTATGCAACATAATTTTAAAGTAATTGATTTAAGCAATATTGTTTTAAAATAATTCGTAATTTTAACTTATATTTTATTATAACAAAAATTATTGAGTTCAAATATGCAATCATGTCAAATGAATTTTGATTTATATTTTATTGGTTTCAAAAAAAAAAAAAGAGAAAGGAAAAAAAACATTAAAAAAAGGTTCGGACCGGACCAGATCCGTACCCGCTCGAACCGAGTCGCGGACCTGTGCTACCTAGAAGTTGAGCCGGTAAGGATCAGACTTTTGAAATTAAACCCGTGCTACCTGGACTGAGCAACCTACGGACCCGAAAAACTCGTGTCCGTGCTAACCCCCGCCCACGCGGATTTGACCAGGACTCGCCCGTCCGGCCCGTTTTCAATACACTACGTTCAACTAATTACTATATATCTCCAGTGCTATGATATGATGTGCAATTTAATGGTACCATTATATTCTTAGTTTAATGATCCACTATAATATATCTCCAGTTTTATGATATGGTGGTAGGAGAATGTATAGTTTCTGTTCTCTAATGTTATTTTATATTTAGGGAAAATAGAGTAATTTTATTGAGCGATCTTTTTTAGGAACAGACAAATCGGATTATATAATTTTGGTCAAACCAATCCACTGGATACAATTTTATCTTGCATGAATGATTATTTTTCTAAACAAACAAGTTGCCATGTTAATTTTGGTTTAGGAAAAATAAGAGTCAAGCCTTCTAGGCCCTTATTTTCTATTAGTGAAAAAAAAAAATATGCTAGTTGGCTTGCTTACGAATTGATCGTGTAAACAAATATTAGTTGGCATGTTCATCTTGTTTCTTTGTCATAATAGATAAGTTGAGGAATTTCCAATAATTATTTTTATTTTTGTTGTTGTATTATATCACAGTACCCAATCAGTAGAGAGGGAAATTTGTCACGGCGTGACTAGTCACGTCACGGAACGTCACATCACGTCACGTGTGTCGATTACGTGACACGTCACGCGCGACGCGTGACGTGATCATTCACGTGACGTGACCACATTTCAGTGAAAATATACGTCACGTGATCACGTCACGTCACATCACGGTATGAAACATAGAGTATCCAACTTTTTTATATGTATAGAGTATTCTGATTTTTATTTTAATGTAAATTCAGTGATATTGGTACTCATGTAGTACTGATTTTTATTTTCTTTAGTTTAGTCTAATATATATTTGTAATTTGAATTTTTAAAGTAACGTCAGATGTAACATTTCCTAAAAAAATAATTTTTAGAACATTATTTACTTATTTTAGAATTTTTTATATATTTTTTTTTTCTAAATTTTCAACAATTTAAATTAAAAGATAAAAAAAATTGATATGACTAATTTACGTCACGACACGTCACGTCACGTGTGATCAACGTATAGTCACAACGTGTCTACGCGTGACGTGACCATTCGTGTGACGTGACTATCATTCACCATTTTGGTCACGTCATATCACGTCACGTGAAAAAAAGAACTGATCACGGCACGTCACGTCATGTGAGCAAATCACGGCGTGTTTGTCACGTCACGTCACGGCGTGTCACGTATTTCCTTCTCTACCAATCAGTATAACAATTAAAAAAAACGAGGGTAAGATGGCAAATATAGAGTGGAAATTTTTTTTGTGTAACTTATCGAGCGACTTAAAAAAATCAGAGTAAAAATAAAAATAAAATAAAAGTGTAAAACAAAACAAAAAAAACTAAATTTTCAATGAAGAGTGTTATGTCAATCGTTTAAACTCCGGTCAGTGATTTAAGTTTTAGTGAAAGTTAACTTGTATTGTACTCAAAGCCGACGCCTCCCTTATTGGCCAAAATAAAAAGAAAAAAAAGAAAAGAAAGAGAACTGGCCAAGTGGGTGTGGACTAGTGTTCTAAAACAGGCCGGACCGGGACGGACCGGGACCAACCCGCCCGGGTTTACGGGTTGGCTGGGTACGGGTTCGGGGGGTTCACGGGCTGGCCGGGTACGGGTTCGGCGGGTAAATTTTTTGAAAGTCTACCCTTACCCGCCCATGGACCCTTACCCCCACGGGTTGGCGGTCCGGGCGGACCGGGTTTTTTTTTTCTGTTTTTTTTTTCCAGTTTTTTAAAAGAAAATATTTGATAACAAAAATAAATTATTTGATTAATTAAAAGAAAACAATTAAAAATTTTGAAATATTTGAAATGTAATGCTTTATAAATACAAATTATTTGAAATTATTTGAAAACAATTTAGATTTTTTAAAAAATACGAATTATTTGACCGGACTGGGCGGGTATGGGTTCACGGACCGGACCGGGCGGGTACGGGTTCATGGGTTCACGGGTAACGAGTTAGGCGGGTTTTTATTTCAAAAATCAACCCTTATCCGGATTTTTGCCCGGTCCGCCCAACCCGCCGGACCCTCCGAACCCATGCACGGACCTAACCGGACGGTACCTGGGTCACGGGCGGACCGGACCGGGTCACGGTTCACGGGTTTATTTTAGAACACTAGTGTGGACTAGTAATTCTATTAAAAAAATGGAGAACGAAAAGTATGTTGGGGATGTACGAAGAAAGGAAATTAAAAAGCAGGATGAATTTATTGCCAATGGTGTTCAAATATTTGGTGAGTGAACTAGATAAATATAGGCAAAGATTTATATGGAGATAAGGATCTAATTGTAAAATAA